>QEPC01002001.1:1017443-1027979 GCA_003113815.1 Sphenodon punctatus | reverse complement strand
GATCTTTTAGATCAGAAAAAGGAATATTACTTTAATGGTATTTTAAACCAAACATCACAGGCTACAACCATGTGAGGTACTTTGAATCCTTGAGCAAAAGCAATTGATCAGAACACAGTTAGGCTCGAGGGCCCTTTTTGTAGCATCTAGCTTAAACTGGTTCCTCAGATTACTCACAGTAATTATTCAATTACTCACAGCTTTAGGTGCGCCTTTGCCTTGCAGCAAAGGGGTTCAGTCCTTAGGTTCAGTTTAGTCCAAACAGGCCAGGAGCCATTCCCTTAGCTCCATAGCAAAAGGTCAGTATATCAAAGCAAACAGAAGTAAAAGTAAAAGTCTCTCTGGAGAGGCGTGGCTTTTGTCTTTTTAAAAGCCCCCTACCCCTCTTTCGTGATTGGTCCTTGGGAGGTTACCTGGCTGTACCTACTCCAATCAGAGAAAGATCCCCCCAGCCATGCTGGCAGTAGGCCCCTTCCACCGGTATTGCGAAATCCTGCCATGTGGCTGGTTGCGAAACCAGGCCTAGTCAACCTGGAAGCCAGAGTGTCAGTGAAGGTCACATGGAAAGACAGGGATGCTCCTAGCAGCTTCTGCCACACCACCCACCCACAGTTCATCTCCCAGGGGCCTATTTACCCTCAGGTCATGGTCACACCTCCCAGATAGACGGCAGCTGCAGCAGCAGTTTTAGTTTAGGGTCAGGCAACAAGTTTATGCCTGAGCCAGGATTTAAAGATCCTGTAGACAGCCCCCACTGCAGTGTCACTGCAATTTCAGCATGGCACTGCGAGTATTGGCTGATTCTGTGAGGATTGGCTGATTCTGCAAAAATCACTGCAAATTGCAGCAACACAGTCAACTCGGGTCCCTGACACTCTTCAGTGGCTACAGACCATGAAAAACACTAACTCCAAACTGCAAAGATGGGTTTGGAAACTCCAGGAATTTGACATGGACATTCAGCATATCAGCGGGAAGAACAATGTCATCGCTAATGCTCTCTCCCGTAAGGAATGTATAGGACACTAACTAGACTTTGATTCTGTTTTCACCTTTTCCTCCAGCAGGGTGGTCGAGTGTAACGGGGACACGCCGCTATGACTATGTACCCCTGAAATTGTATGTAAACCTTCCATGTTTCTTTTTGGTCACAGCAGGGACCTGAGGACTGGATACGCCTGAACCCACAGCTCTGTCAAGCTACGTGCTCAGGCTACAGAAAAGGGGAGGTGGTAATGTGGAGAAACCCTCCTGGCTAGATCGCCCCTTAGGTTCCTCCCTAACCAAAGGCAAGGGACTCTGCCAGACCATATAAGGATAGGTGCTCGCCTTAGCCCATCTGACTGACCACACCTTACATACCTTACCAAAGAAGGAACCCTAGGTCAGATAAACTAACTGATTGGCCACCTTGAATAGGGTCACCTGGGGCTGTGAGCCAATAGCTGAGACGATAGCATTGCCCTTTAAAAAGAAGGCTAGTAAATTTCCACAGACAGAGACCTCATGGCCAGCACCCGGTAGCTGTGCTGGACTAACCTGCAACACCCAGCTTTCTCCATCCAGCTGGGAAAGAACTGAACCCTACATAGTTAAGACATCCATGCTTACTATGCAGAGAAGATACTGTAATTCCTTCTATGCAGCGAAGCAGGGTTAGGCACCATTTAGGCTTAGATGCGCTCTAAACGGGTTACCATACCTGCTTGTAGTTGCCTGTGTTTGCTCACGAGTTCAATGCCTTTTCCCTACCTTTTTGCATCCTTGTAATTTGGTTAACTTAGCTAGTAAAAACTATAAATCTTGTTTTCTCTAATCAAGAGTGCCTGATGTGCGTGCTGTGACACAAAATGATTCTCAAGTTCGGCTTACGCTGGGAAAGCAATCTCTAATAAGGAGCAGGGTTTGGGCTTCCAGAGCAGCCCTTAACCCCAGAAGCTTGTAGCTTTGGTGGTGGCAGCAAAACCCGAGTGTTATGATGATGGGCACGCAGTGAGGTAGGGGGCTAGGAGTAGAGCACCCCCCACACTGGACCCATCACACTACAGTGATGACACCACTGGTGCCAGAACCCCATCGAGGCGGACATCGCAGTCGCAGGACCAAACCAGGCCGACGAGGTCCGTGGTATGGAAGTATTTCCATACCCCAAAAGGCGGATTTGCAAAATGTAAGGTAAGGCACGGGGGGCTGGAACAACAGGAAATGGATTGCCCTATGACCTGTTAGGAAGTCCCCTGCAGAGAGAGAGATTGGCCAGTCACCCACTCGTGGAGACAGAATGCAGGCAGGGCTTGATAGACCATTGGTCTGATACAGTATGGCACTGCTTATGTTCCTATCTTTTTATGTTCTTTAGATCTGCAACAAAAAAATAAAACAAGGCATGCAGGGGACCACGTCGGGGCTGATAGCGAGCCCGTCCACCTCACTGAGATGACGCGGGACGTGTCTTGGTCTGGAAGAAGCAGGGAGGAACATCGCATGGAGGGGAGGAAGGCACAGCAGAAGAGGCGCCATTCCAGTCCTTCCCCCTCAAGCTCCTCTGAGGATTCTCCTGCCCCCCGGCACGAGGAGACCCCTGAAGCAAGGACATTCCGGGCTTCACTGAAGAGGCCCGCAAAAAAAAATTGTTGGGCTTCAAAACCCAAACCAGAAACACAGAGGACAGGCTGGTGGAGCGATTCGAGGAGCTCCAAATCAGGGAACGCCAGGCCGAGGTGTACAAGGAGTACCTGCAGACTGAAAAAGACACCCTCGAATCATTCCACCAGTCCCTGGTGGCATGGAAGGCATCCATGGAGGGGGCCCTGGATGTTGCGAGGCGACATGGGGTGGAGGTGAACGATTGTCCCCTTTTCCCCATGTTCCAGGGGACAGGCCCACAGACACTTACATTATTTTTCTGTCTTTTTATATTGTTAATGTTTGTTTTTTCAAAAGTTAAAATGTTTTTTCAAAAGTTTTTATAAAAGTTATATTTGTTACCATTACCATTACCATTTTAATTTATACCCCGCCTCTCTCCCGAAGGACTCGAGGCGGCTCACAACATAATACAACTACAATCTGGGGCTATAGTCCACGCAGGGAACCCCGAGTCAATAAACATTTAACATAATAATAGCTAGAGCAATACAAAAATTTCAACATTTCAAATACAGAAAATCAGACACAGCAGACCCAGATATCACAAACAAAATCATCCGAAAAAATCCACCCCCCTTATGCATCACCGATATCCCATTCAATGACCTCCCCCATCACCATGGGGAAGGTCCCACATTCTTGCCACTCGTTCCCTGCTGCCACCAGGGAAACTCTCACCACCTCAATCCCTCTCTCACTGGGAGGAGGTGGCCCCACCAATCCTATATCAGCGAGCATCACTGCATCCACTTCCTCATCTTCCCCTCTCTGAACTCCCAACCCCATCCAAGCCACCCCGTCAACAACCCCTCTCTCCTTCCCCTCATCACCACATACCAACAATTCTTCACCCTTAATTTCCCTATCTGACTCCCCAGGGGGTACCTCCCACTCCACCTGCTCATCTTCCTCCATCTCCATCATACCTCCCCTTACCCCTACATTTTCCTCATCCCCCATACTCTCCCCCTCTATCCCCTCCATGTCCCGAAGTGCCCCAAAGGGCCATGCCCTTTGGCCACAGCCCTTCAGCTCGCCGCCGCCGCCAGTCCTTTTAACTTTTCTCCCCGCACTTCCGGTCACCGGAGCGCGGGGGGGGGGGGGATGGTGAGCCAGTCCAAAACCCTACCCACAGCCCCCTTCTTTTGCAGATGTCCTGAGACCCCCTCCAGCCAGCGGGACAGCAATGGCAGCAGGAAAACCTCCAAGGGCAGCGGATGGCAAGCAGATGGTAAGTGCTGCTGAGCTGTAGCCCAAGCAGCCGCCGCCAGTCCTTTTAACTTTTCTCCCCGCACTTCCGGTCACCGGAGCGCGGGGGGTGGGGGGAGGGTGAGCCAGTCCAAAACCCTACTCACAGTCCCCTTCTTTTGCAGATGTCCTGAGACCCCCTCCAGCCAGCAGGACAGCAATGGCAGCAGGAAAACCTCCAAGGGCAGCGGATGGCAAGCAGATGGTAAGTGCTGCTGAGCTGTTTTGTTACCAGCCGAGTTTGAACTGCCCAATCTTTTATCCCTTTGTGCTGCTTCTGGCAGGTGGCAGAATCTCATTGTATATACAGCTTGTCAGATCCCTACCTGACAGCAGCAGCACATGTAGCGTATTAGCCCCAAGTTGTGCCAGCAGGGTCTCAAGTTGCAGACAGTCCCCCAAGAGGGGCAGGGCTGGTGTCTATGTGGGTGTGCCAGAGAGAGAGAGAGAGCGCAGTCTGGCAGAGGCATAAGCGGCCATCATCGGTGTCAGAACGCAGGCTCACCGCCCCACCCCCCGCCGCTGACCGCCGGCTGAGGGCCCCGCCCCCTGCGGCACGAACTTCAGGCAGTTACCTGGAGCCCCGCCTCCGCTGCTTGTGGCATCCCCGGGTCTGGGGAGTGCACGGCGGGCGGGGTCTTCTGAGGATGTCATGGGGCCCCGCACCCTGCCAAGCCACTCTGAGCGTCTGCGGGTGTGTGCTGGGGGTGGGGCTGGCCCTTTATCTGCCGGCACTGCACACAGCTCTGTGCCGGTGAACAGAGCGTTGTGACTGTGAGAGACTGGCCCCTGTGTGACAGCTAAGTACCTTAGAGACCTGAGCCTATTGTGTATTGCCTTGCTTGTTTTCCCTCGTTTGTGTTCCTTGTACCCCCTCCCTTGCTTATTGTGGTTGGGCAAAGAGAGAGCGTGAACTCCAGTATAAGTGTGGTTCCAAGAGCCCTCCCCCACCCCTTCCTGATGAGAACGCGTGGGTTGCAAGGGCCTGCGGGCCAGGGTGCATTTCCCCCCCCTTCCGGAGTTGGTTTCCTTCCTTCCCTTCCCCCTCTGAGTGGAAGCCCTTGGCTCCTGTTCCCCAGACCCTCAGGGCCCCTTACCCTGCTGACCTTCACCATCCCTCACTGGAGCCTTCCCCCCGTGTCGTTTGCAAGCAGTGCATGTGTGAAAACCCTTTCCTCTATAAGCTCTGTGCCCTATGATGATAGGGGCCCAAGCTCTTGGTGCGAAAGCACGCTGAGTGGCCCACACACTATCCTGATGGGCAACTGGGAGCAGTGTCTACCCCAACAGAGCAGTCTGCGTGACTCAGGTGCGTGTGGGCAAACAACTCCCTTCCTCCTCCTATTCCCTACCCCTCTGACCTTTCCTCCTATTCCCCCCCCCCCCACTAACAGATTCACCGGCCACAAACCCCATGCCCTGGGCTATCAAGATGAATACGGGCCACGATATGGAGGAACTGGTCCATGCCGTGCAGTCCCTGGCGATGCAAGTCAAAGAGCTACAGGAGCGACACCTGGAGCTTGCGGCTGCGGTGACACAGCGACAGCCGGTGGCGACGCAGGCTGCTATGCTGTTGGCTGCTCCCGTGCCGCAGGCCCCGGTAGCAGGAGCCGTGGACATCGCGGTGGCCGCTCCTGTGGCCGAGGTGCCCCTTCCCCCAGGGGCCCCCACTCCGCGAGAGCCGCGGGGACCTTGTATAGAGAAGTTCCAAGGGGATCACAGGATGTGCCGGGCGTTCCTGGCCCTCTGCGACCTTACCTTCACCATGCAACCAGCCACCTATGCCACCGATGCCTTGAAGGTAGCCTTCGTGATTGGAAACTTAGGGGGGGTCACTCTGGAGTGGGCCACGAACCTACTGATTAGTAAAAGCCCTCTCCTGGCGGATTATCAAGGCTTCCTGCGCGAGTTTCGCTTTCTGTTTGATCATCCTCACCGCCTCCAGGACGTGGAAACGGCCATATTGAGTCTTCGACAACGATGAGCGCCCCTTATGGAGTACATTACACAGTTCCAGCAGCTGGCCCTGGAGTTACGGTGGTCAGAAGACGCGCTCAGAGTACATTTCCAAAGGGGGCTCACAGAGGACCTCAAGGACCAACTAGCCTTTGTTCCGCTCCCAGATACGTGGACTAGCACCGCGGCTTTAGCCCTCCAAATAGATGCCCGCCTTATGGAGAGACGTCAAGAAAGGTGACAGGAAGGAAGGAATCCTCCTCTAAGAAGCCTCCCTTCTGCTTCCCCCCGCACTGAGGGGGCCGGGCCGGTCCTTCCAGACCCCGAACCTATGCAGCTGGGTGCTTCCCGGGCCCCGCTCACAGCCGAAGAACGAGAGCAGCGGCGGCGAACACGAGCGTGTTTTTATTGTGGGGACGCGGGGCATTTTATACAGGAATGCCCCGCCTTGCCCCCTTTTCGGCGACAAGTGGGAAACGCCAGGGGTTGGGACGGGCAGGGGGCATCCCGACCATGAAGAGCATTTCCTCCCTCACGTCCAGGACCCCGCTGCATCTCCGAGTGCCGGTTACAATCAGTATAACACCTCAGAGATTGCTGATAGTTTGGGCCCTGGTAGATTCTGGAGCCTCGGCCAACTTCATCGACGGGAACTGGGTACGGACGTCGCAAATTCCTCTTCAGCGCAAGGAAAGCCCCGAAGCGGTGCAATGTATTTACGGGTCCCCCCTGATTTCGGGTCCCGTCACTCACCAAACCCTTCCTCTTCTTTGTACCATGGGGACCCACCAAGAGTTGCTCTCCTGCGATGTGGTGTGTACACCCCTCTTCCCCATGGTCTTGGGGCTTCCCTGGCTTATGCTCCATGAGCCTCACATCCGATGGGCTCGATGCCAACTCGGCTTTACGTCTTCATATTGTAAGCAACACTGTCTGCGTCCGGCGCCACCTTGTTCTTCGCGGATCGCCGCGAGCAGCGTATCCCAAGGCGTGATGAAGGACCTTCCCCACGAATATCGAGAATTCACGGACATCTTTAGTAAAAGCCAGGCGGCCCAACTCCCGCCACACCACCCCTACGATTGCCCCATTGATTTGATGCCAGGCGCGGAGCCCCCGTTTGGGCGCATCTATGCCCTCTCTGCCCCTGAACTGGTAGAGCTACGGAGATACCTAGATGAAGCCCTTAAAAACAGACATATCCATCATTCAACTTCACCCGCAGGAGCTCCCATCTTTTTTGTATCTAAAAAGGATGGGGGTCTGCGCCTTTGTATAGACTACCGGGGCCTTAACAGTGTAACCATTAAAAACCGTTACCCCCTGCCGCTTATTCCTGAACTGTTAAATCGCTTACAAGGGGCCCGGATCTTTATGAAGTTAGACCTCCAGGGAGCCTACAACCTACTCCGAGTACGCCAGGGAGTCGAATGGAAAACGGCCTTCCGTACCTGATACGGGCACTTTGAGTACCTGGTTATGCCATTTGGACTGGTCAACGCCCCAGCTGCCTTCCAGCATTTCATCAATGATATATTTCGAGATGTTTTGGATACCTCGGTCATCGCCTATTTAGACAATATCCTCATCTGCTCCTCCTCTTATGCCCAGCATGCGCAGCACGTAAAGCAAGTACTTCAGCGGCTACGGGCTCACAAACTGTATTGTAAGCAAGAAAAATGTGCTTTCCACCTCGACACAGTGGATTTCCTGGGTTTTGTCCTCAGCCCTGAAGGAATTCAAATGGATCCCAAGAAGGTACTCGCAATTCAACAATGGCCCCCACCTAAGTCGGTCAAGGCCTTCCAGCGATTTTTGGGCAGTATCAATTATTACCGCCAATACGTGCCCCGCTATGCAGATGTCACCAGTCCCCTTACTCGATTACTAAAAAAGGATCAGCCTTACCTTTGGACCCAAGAACAAGAGCATAGCTTCCAATTCCTGAAGGAAACCTTCATGCAGGCCCCCCTCCTACAACACCTGGACTTTGAAAAGCCTTTCTGTGTCGAGGCAGATGCATCAAGTGTGGCCCTGGGAGCGGTCTTGCTCCAACCAAGCTCCGAAAATCAGTGCCTCCCGTGTGCTTATTATTCCTGGCAGCTGTCCCCGGCAGAAAGGAATTACACGGTCTTCGATCGAGAACTCCTTGCTATTAAAGCAGCCTTTGAAACCTGGCGGCACTATCTGGAAGGGGCGCAGCACCCGATAATCGTGACCACAGATCATAAAAACCTTACCTTCCTCCAAACAGCCCAGATCTCCAACCCCCGGCACGCCTGCTGGGCAATCTTTTTTGCATGCTTTACCTTTACCATCCAGTACCGTCCAGGCAAAATGAATCTCTTGGCAGATGCCTTGTCCCGATATCAGGAGGGAAAAGACACCGATGCACGGCCGAAAGGCCCAATTCTCGAACGTCGAGTTTTCGCCACCACAATTCCATCCCTCGAAGGGTTACAACAGGCTTCGGCCAGAGAACTCCACCCCCCCGACAACAACTCCTTTACCTTGGAAGGGGGACTTTACAAAAGGGGGCAACAGATCCTGGTGCCACCCTCCTGCCAGGCCCAGTTGTTGTGGGCTCACCATGACGCCCCCTTGGCCGGACACCCAGGGTTGGAACGCACCTTAGCCCTCCTCCAATGCCAATTCTGGTGGCCGACAGTGGCTGTGGACGTGCAGTGATACGTGCAAGCTTGCACTACTTGTGCCCGCACCAAGGTGCCAAGGAAGGCACCAGTCGGGCTGCTCCAACTTACAAACCCGCCTTCAGGGCCCTGGAAATGGCTTGGACTCGACTTCATAGTGGAGCTGCCCCTCTCACGGGCATACAACACGGTCCTGGTAGTCGTGGACCACTTCACAAAGATGGCTCACTTCATTGCCTGCAAGGGTCTCCCCACCGCTCAACGCACGGCCCTTTTATTCATTCAACACATACTGAAACTCCATGGATGGCCAGCTGAAATTATCAGTGACCGAGGAACACAGTTTGTCTCCCGCTTCTGGTCAGCACTGTTTAAGGCATTTCACGTTCATTTAAAACCTACAACAGCATACCACCCCCAAGCTAATGGGCAAGTGGAGCGAGTCAATCAGAACTTGGAGCAATACTTGAGATGCTACATCGATTACCTCCAGGATGACTGGTATGCGTGGATCCCGATGGCAGAGTTCGCATACAACAATGCGCCCAATGCCTCCCTAGGGAATTCCCCTTTCTTCGTCTCTTATGGCTATCACCCCCAGATGACAGTACCCGATCTCCCTTCAGTGACTGTCCCTGCGGCAGGAGCATTGGCTCAGCAGCTACAACAAGTCCACGCGCTCGCTAGGACATCATTGGAAAAGGCGCGTCAAGCCTATAAGCGCTATGCCGACCGTCACCGACGCATGCCCCCAATACTCCAGCCGGGCGACCTGGTATGGTTGGATCGCCGGCATTACCCCTCTCACTGACCTTCCTCTAAATTGGACCATCGATACCTCGGACCCTTCCCTGTCCTAAAGCAGGTTAACGAGGTTACCTACACCCTTCAATTGCCCTCCACGTTACACATCCACCCCACCTTTCATATCTCTTTGCTGAAACCGGCTAACGGTCTGAAGGCACCCCTCCGGATGGACACCACCACTGACTCTGTGAGACAAGGTCTATGAGGTCCGCGCCATCCTAGATGCCAAGCTACGCCGGGGTCGGCTTCACTATCTTATCGATTGGAAGGGGTTTGGCCCAAGCGAATGTTCCTGGGAACCTGCCTCCCACGTCTCCGCCCCCCGACTCCTCCATCTCTTTCATCGCCGACACCCGGAGAAACCTGGACCAGCAAGACACTGGGGGGGCCTCGAGGGGGGGTACTGT
The DNA here is from genome assembly GCA_003113815.1 of Sphenodon punctatus. Lineage (NCBI taxonomy): Eukaryota > Metazoa > Chordata > Lepidosauria > Sphenodontia > Sphenodontidae > Sphenodon > Sphenodon punctatus. The sequence goes on along the minus strand of QEPC01002001.1, from coordinate 1,018,258 downwards.
CAGAACGCAGGTTCACCGCCCCGCCCCCCGCCGCTGACCGCCGGCTGAGGGCCCCGCCCCCTGCGGCACAAACTTCAGGCAGTTACCTGGAGCCCTGCCGCTGCCGCTTGTGGCCTCCCTGGGTCCAGGGAGTGCGCGGCGGGCGGGGCCTTCTGAGAACGTCATGGGGCCCCGCCACACAGCTCTGAGCATCTGCGGGCGTGTGCTGGGGGCGGGGTTGGCCCTTTATCTGCCGGCACTGCGCACAGCTCTGTGCCGGTGAACAGAGTGTTGCGACTGTGAGAGACTGGCCCCTGTGTGACAGCTAAGTACCTTAGAGACCTGAGCCTATTGTGTATTGCCTTGCTTGTCTTCCCTCGTTTGTGTTCCTTGTACCCCCTCCCTTGCTTATTGTGGTTGGGCAAAGAGAGAGCGTGAACTCCAGTATAAGTGTGGTTGCAAGAGCCCTCCCCCACCCCTTCCTGGTGAGAACGCGTGGGTTGCAAGGGCCTGCGGGCCAGGGCGCATTTTCCCCCCCTTCCGGAGTTGGTTTCCTTCCTTCCCTTCCCCCTCTGAGTGGAAGCCCTTGGCTTCTGTTCCCCAGACCCTCAGGGCCCCTTACCCTGCTGACCTTCACCATCCCTCACTGGAGCCTTCCCCCCGTGTCGTTTGCAAGCAGCGCGTGTGTGAAAACCCTTTCCTCTATAAGCTCTGTGCCCTATGATGATAGGGGCCCAAGCTCTTGGTGCGAAAGCACGCTGAGTGGCCCACACACTATCCTGATGGGCAACTGGGAGCAGTGTCTACCCCAACAGAGCGGTCTGCGTGACTCAGGT
>QEPC01002001.1:981580-1002328 GCA_003113815.1 Sphenodon punctatus | reverse complement strand
CCCCCCGCTACTTCCGGGTGGGGGGGGAGGGGACAGGCCAACCCACGTGGCTGGCCTCTGCGATTCCCCCCTAGCCCCCCAACTCACGGCTTGTTCTTCCTCCCTGCAGGTCAGCGAGCAGCGGCGGCGATGGTGTGGGCAGCAGCAGCGGAGCAGCCAGGCAGCGGAGCAACGAGGCACACCCCCCCCCGCCGGCGGCAGAGCTTCTCAGCCCCCGCAGCAGCGAGGCAGGTAAGTGGATGTTATAGAAGGAGTACACCTGGTGAGTGGCCTGAGGCTCCCTTCAAACGCTTGGCGCCCTATGATGATAGGAATCTGGTCTCATTGAGGCCTAAAGATCCACATACTATCCTGACGGGCATTCGCTCCCCGATTGGATCCTACCAAGCTAGGGGCCTGGGCGGGTGTGTGAGTGATTGGGGTGCAAGGAGACCGGAAGGGTGTAGTTCTTCCCCCCTTTTTCTCCCCCCAGACTACCCCTTCCCGGTGACAGAGGCTGAACTAGGAGTCCTTCCCTTTCTCATTGTAAGTACATAAAATTGCACAAAGAACGAAGTAATAAAACCCAACCTAATCCTACTATCCTATAATCCTATTATAATAAAATAGACTAACCTAAATACCTATATAATATCTAATTTCTCTATATATGTAGTACACAACTAATATCTATCTAAATCTAAATGCCTATAGTATCTATAGCTATATATATATATCGTATCTAATCAATCAATATATATATGTATAATGTACAGGGCAGGGAAAGGGAGAAGGTAAGAGGAAGGAAAGGAATTGGTAATAGATTTTTTGTGTGCAAGCACCAGTTCTGTAAAACACAACCTGACAAGCAGAGAGCTCTCACAGAACAGAGAGCAAACACATGGCTCGCCCATTATAAAGGGTTGCAGTGCCCTCCCCCACAGCCCCGATTGGTTTTGGGAGGCAGCAGGCATTGAGCAATCACAGAGTGCCATGAGACTGCGGGGGTCTGATTGCACTGCTCATTGGCCAGCGATGCATCCATCACATACTGTGGAGATGCTCGTCCCTCCCAACACAGGCACAGTTCAAGAGTTCAAGCCTCTTTAGGGCTCCAAGATGTCTGCTCCCTCCTCCCCTCTCCATTTCCATCAAAAACAAAACTACAACTGTCACAACAATGACAACGATAGCAACATTGTCTTTTTGTTATCGTTGTCATTATTCTCAGTTGTCATTTTCGTTATTGCAATAACGATAATGAAAATTACAATTGTCGTTATAATAACAACAACAACATGCACATCCCTACAATCCTGTTTCCACTGAAGGCAATGGCAAAGGTCCCAATTAATTTAGTTGAGTAAATACTGTACCCATTTCTATAGCACTTTCAGTGTTCAGAGTGCTTTACAATTTCCACCTAGCTCACACCTCAACAACCTAGTGGGGTAGGTCATTGTTATTATTTTTTTTACAGATGGGGAACTGAGACTCAGAGATAGTGACTTGTCCAAGGCCACCCAGTGAATTCATGGCTAGGATGACATTTGAACCCTGGTCTGCTTGTAATGGCCTGAGTGGCTCTACAATAGGGATGGGACACCGGGGCAGTGGGAGACATTTTGGGTGATGCCCCCATTTTTTCCCAAGGACAGGGTCACATCAGAAAGGGGCACTCTCCCCTGCCTTTCTGACATCACCTCAATCCCCCTCCCCCCGAGTGTTGTAATGTCACAATGCTTCAGAGGGGATGTGGGTATGCCAGAAAGGGTTGAGAGGGTCCCTTTGCCCTGCACACTTCCTTACATGATCCCATCTCTGTCTCCTTTGGGCAAAAGCTTCAAGGAAGGTGACAAGTGCAACCCTAACTCTGACAGAACTTCAGAATTTAAAGAATGAATCAGTGTATCAATTCCGAAGCTAAGAAACAAAAATCATAGAACTGATTACCACAGACTTACTTCTGGAACAGTCAGCACAAGGCAGGCCACTCTCCCTTTTATTTCAGCATACTATGTTCTAAGGGCCAGAGCCTTACTTGATATAGTTGGTGAGAGCCGCTTTGGACCTCAGACAAAGCTTTTGAGAAAGTTTGGAGCCACTGGTTGAAGCAGTTTGACTAAGGCCTATGAAAAAGGGACAGCGGGAGACATTTTGTCCGTTTTTTCAAGATACAGTAGAAACCCCCATACCCAGACACCTCAGAGGGCATATTTTTTTGTTCAATTTAGAGGTATCCAATCCATACAGGAGGATCAGAAAGCATGTCCAAACATAAAGGAGACTCCAGACATGAGAGGTCTAAATGTGGGAGCTAATACCATAATAAGCAAGCAGCCATTCCTGCTAACTACAAAAAGGTCTATTGGACACACAGCATTATTGGGGAAAACAGCCATTTCTTTAGGTGTCTAAATAAAGCCTTAAGACCTCAATATTTTCACTCTTGTTTTGACAGTCTTTGCCTAAGGTTAAAGGAACTGGGAATGTTTACCCTGCCAGTCCCAAAGCAGGAGAGGATCAGCCTGGGAGCTGCTTCAAATGTGCACATGCATGTGTCTTGTGCCTCTTGGCCATATGGAAGCTTTGATATGTGGCTCGGTGCTAGTGGGGAGAACGAGCCTGGCATAAGGGGCTGCACAGGAGCCGCTGCTCCACTTTGAACTTTAGTTAGGACCCCCAAATGCCCCAGGGAATTCACCTGAACAGGGGGGACCATCTGTGAGCAGACCAAGGGACTCAGGGAAGGATCCCCGATTATGTACACCTGCCACCTGGGGGAGGCGCAGCACAGCACGCAACGCCGGCAAGGAGATAAAGGTGTGGCTGCGGCGCCGGAGGCATGCGCCAGGGGTGACGCGTGACCTTGCGCGTGGCCTTAGGCGCAGGCCAGGCGCAAGGCCCCCCCCCCCTCTTCTTTGGTCTACCTGCCCTTCCTACTGGTTTTGAGTGTTGGACCTCTTTTGTAAGAACAGTATGTCAAGGAAAAGGAGGAAACAGGGGATGGAAACTAGGGCGCGATCAAAGGCCAGACAGCTTAAGCTTGACAGGTACTACATGGAAGATGGCCAGGCCCCCCTTTCAGACTCTGGGGAGTGGCCTCCGGCACAGAGAATGGAGAGTGATGAGCTGGCCGAGGAGGGAGTAACCCCCCAGGGGGGGGTTGAGATTTTTTCAGGGCAGGAATTCGCAGCATCTACGGAAGAGTATGGTGGAGAAGCGGGTGCCCCAGCTAGTGTCGCCATGCCCCTGCCCCTGGATAATTTAAGCTTTGAACTTTTGGGGACTCAATGTTTGTTGATTGGGGATTGGATACGGAAATTATATGGGCAATTAGATAGGATTAATACCCAACTCTCAGAGCAGCAGATTATGCTGACAAAGTTTATCACTTTGGCACAGAGGAATTCAGAAGGAAAAAAGAGGGTGGAAGTAGCCACAGGTGGTATGGTGGAATCCGTGGCAACCCAGACCCTGGAGAATGGGGCCATAGGGTCCGTTGGTCAGTGCCTCCCCACCCCCCGGTGGGGATAAGTAGGGAGGGGGGAAGGAGGTCTTTTGTAAGAGCTAAATCAAGCCCTATAGCTGTGCCAACTGTGGCAACCCAGATCCTGGAGAGTGGGACTCTAGGGCCCTCTAGCCAGCCCCTCCCACTTGAGAGGGGGACAAGCAGGGAGGGGGGAAGGAGGCCGTTTGTAACACTCAAAATAAGCCCTACGGCTCTGATTCTAAGGGTGGTGTCCCTGCCATGTGGCTGGTGCCCATTATGGGAAACAAAGCAGAACATATGTGCATATTTATCTGCCATACAATCATATTATGCGTTATGATCTGCTGCCGAGGGTTCAACAGGCCCAGAGGTTAATACTTCACCTACGCTCCAGGGCAATTGCTGAAAGTATACTTACTTACACAGACCTCTTTGCCAGTTGGGAAATATATGTGGGAAGAGTCTATGAAAATATGGCTGTTGTACCTTTATTGCCCGTGAATCATGGGAGTTCGATAGGTAGGAAGAATCTATCGATAGCTGTGGCTAGGGACAACCCCAATTTAATACCTTTGGTTAGACGATCAGCTACGTTAGGTAGCCCAATCCCTATTGGATCTAGGCTCCTGAATTTGGCAGATCAGGAGCCCAGGCCAGTGGGGGTATATGCAGAGGAAGCAGCGACGGGGGCAGAGAGTTCTGGATCTCTCTTTTTAGGACCCTGGGTAGCCAACTCCCCGCTGGGTACAGAGCAGACAGATCACGACGGTCTGGGCACCGACAACCCATTAGAACAGGCAGTAGGGGACGATGGGGGAACAAAGGAGGATAGGAAAGAGTCCAGCATCACAGGTGTCAATTCCAGGCAAATTCCAGTAATAATAGAGGTAGCATGACAACTAAGGCAGCCAGTGGCAGAGCCAATCGTGACCTGCTCCTGGAATATAGCTGGGTGGTGCAGACATCTGGGTGAGCCTGAGTTTATAAGTTTCATAAGGGAAGCTCATATCATCCTGGTCCAAGAAACATAGGTCAAGGCACCTACTGACCTGGAAGGGTATAGGGCCTTTAACATCCCCGCAGTTCATTATAATATAAGGGGGTGCCCTTGTGGGGGAATTGGATGCCTGATCTCTGATTACTACCCACAGCGCTACTGGGGGGAGGGGCGGTATTTCTATTACTTCCATCGGCTCAAGTTTCTCAAACTGACCAGGTACACCCTGGTGGTGATATGTGCCCCCAACTAATGCAGGATCATATGATCCTTCTATGTGGGCTAGGCTGCAGGAACTGATGGATAATTTAGAAACCCAATACCCTGGTGGGATGATTGTTTTGGCTGGGAACTTCAATGCCCGGTTAGGACCAAATGACCGGGCACTGGAGCCATGCTGCCAGCTTCCCGCATATACTCTAACAGGTAGCCTTAATTCAAGGAGCTCCAAAGATCAGCGTATTAATTCGGCAGCTATACAGCTGGGGAAGCTGATTTTTAATCATAACTTATATGTATTAAATGGGACTGCCGCTAGCGATCTGGAAGGGGAGTTCACCTATCTGGGTGCTGTAGGTTGTAGTGTGGTTGATTATATCATGGTCTCTGGCCCAATGCTTGCGGATATCGCAGACTTTAGGGTCGGGGACAAGTTAGTGGGAGACCACTTACTGTTATTAATGACCTTATCTGTGGCGGGGGGAGGAGTGCTGGCCCAGTTATGGGGCAGGAGCAGGGTCCCAGTATAACCCTGGGAACGATATCTCCCCAGAAGCCCACAGGACACCGAAATGGGATGAAGCCATGGCTGCGTCATTGGCCATCTTTCTAGGGACATCTGAGGTAGCCTCACAGAGAGCAGCATTGGTTGCAGCAGATGACCCAGTTAAGGCAGTAGAGATATATGACCAGATGGGAGCCTGGCTGCAGGAGCATATTAGGGCCTGCAGTCAGGTTGGTCCCAAAGTTAGGATAGGCATGGGTAAGTCATGGTTCGATAGGGAATGCTGGAGGTCCAAGGCGTGATTAAAAACTGTGTATAAAGAGTATAGGCGGGCCCACTTACCCAGACCACCATCAGAGAATGCCCAGCTTAGGATAATTTATAGGAAATTAATTTACACAAAAAAGCAGAAATATGCTGATGATAAATGGCCTAGGTTGATAGAGGCAGCTGAAGGTCAAGATGCTAGATGCTACTGGCAGCTGGTTAACGCCTCTATTGGGAGAGAGCCGAGAATGCCTTTATTCCCAACACACACCCCCACCCCCATGAATGGGTGGCACATTTTGAACAACTCTATGGGGCAGACCCAGGGGACCTCCATTTGGGGGACAATGTTTATCCCCTAAAAGATACCCCGGGTTGGTTACCTGTCACCAAGCTAGAAGTAGAAGCTGTGGTTAATAAATGCAAAAACCACAAACCAGCTAGAATCGATTTGATCCAGATAGAGTTTAAAAAGGCCCAACGGGACTGGTGGTTTCCCCTATTAGCCTCTCTGTTTACGGCCATCAATAGTGCCAGGAAGATTCCCACGGGCTGGGGTAGGGCAGTGATAGTCCCTATTTTTAAGAAGGGTGCTAGGCAGTGCCCTGCTAACTATAGACCAATTAGTTTGCTGAGCGTGGTGGCTAAATTATATGGGCGTCTGCTGGCAGGCAGGTTGGGTGAGTGGATACAGCAAAATAAGATCCTTGCCCCAGAGCAAGCGGGATTCCAGGAGGTAGGTCCACCACCGAGTTATGTTTTGCTCTTCATTATCTTATTGCCAAGTATACCACCGCACGTAGGGCTTTATATGTTGCCTTTTTCGATCTAAGGGCGGCATTTGTCTCGGTGGATAGGCCTACCCTGAGAGAAGCTGATGGAATTGGATATAGACTGGAGGCTTTTGTCATTGATAGTATCCCTATATTCCAACTCATCGCTTAGAGTACGCACTGATAACCAGGGGCACCTCACAGTGCCAATAGAGGTGCGGGTTGGGGTGCGGCAGGACTGTGTAATAGCACCCATATTATTTAACATTTACATTAGTGGGATCATAGCAGTTATGGCCGAACAGAGATTTCCCCCCTCCCAAGGTAGCCACAAGGGCAGTAGGGGCCCTCCTATATGCGGATGATGTGGCATTGTTGTCACAGACCTGAATTGGGCTGGTAAGGCAGATGGAGGCCTTCAGTGCGTTCTGTAGAACAAATAAAATGACCATTTGTCACGGAGGAACATAGGGTCACACACGTGTTACACGGGACTACATGTACACTACAAGTCTGGTGAATGAATGTGTAATGTCAAAGGTTCCACATGTTTGTAATGTTGAAATTGAGAACTGCACAACTCGAAATAGAGCTTTGACACATCACCAGTCTACAGGAAATACAAAGAGAAGCTTATGGTCTTTTCAACCAGAAGGTGCCAGCACAGGTGGGTGTTAGAAGGGCAGGTAATCGAACAGGTCGATAGTTTCAAATATCTGGGACTAATACTCCACAAATCGGGCCTGTGGAGGGAGCATCTGCGGCAAGCTGAAGCTACGGCTAAAATAGCTTCTCAGAACATCATTATGTTTTTTGTTAAGCTAGGTAGGCAGGCGGTGAAGCCAGCGCTGAGGACCTTTAATAGTAAGGTGAGGGCCCAATTTCTATATGGAGCAGAGATTTGGTCGCCAGTTTGCCCCCTGAAAATAAATGCCATTCAGGCTAGATTTTTTCAGGCACTCTTGGCTAGTCCAAGAGGTACTCCATTTGCTGCATTAAGGATAGAACTTGGACAGCATAGTTGGCACTCTGTTGCAGTATTAAGAGCACTGAAGTTTTGGTGCAAGATGTGGTCGGAGCAATGCTCGGTCCTCCTGCAGAATATCAGGGAGGACTCTTCTGTGAGTCCCTGGCAAGCCTGGGTGGGAGAGTACTTGGTCCAAATAGGGTTATCACTGACGTACCTTGAGGGCAAATCTCAGGCAGCGGTTTGGAAGGAAATTAGCATAAGGGTATCTAATATAGAGAGGCAAAATGAGGTGGCAAGGATCAACCAATCTCCACATATGCGGCCCTACTGCCTGTGGATGCCAGATGGTGAGACTATAGCACCTTATTTAGAAGCCCAACTCTCAGCCAGGGGGAAACAGCTGATCTTTATGGCACGTGTTAACGCCCTGCCTATGCGGGTTTACGAAGGGCGCTTTGAGGGAATCCCCTTCTTAGAAAGGCTGTGCCCATTTGACAACCAAGCTGTGGAGACGGTGGCCCATGTTATGATCTGTTGCCCACCTCTATGATGCCCCTAGGGGGGAAATATTTGGCTGCCATTCTGGATAAATTAGTTGGGTGGCCTGAGGCCGCTATTTTGGAATACTCGTTGAATAATGTTAAGCCCCAGGTTATCAGGGATGTGGGATGCTTCTTATGTCAGGCTACGCTGCTCCGGAAAAAGTTCCTCAATTTCAAACCCATTTCTGGCTCCACGGACTCCCTGGTTTAGTGGGCTGGGGCGAGGCTTCCTGCTGTTAGATTTCCTTGTTTACTGTGTATAGTTCAATATGAACTTTCTGGTTGTGTTTGTCTTCAATGTTGTATTGTATTGTCTTATGGGGCTTATGCCAGCAATAGCTTTTGTTACGCTAATAAATTATTAATTATTATTATTATTGATTTGTGGCTCTTACTGCTTGGAATGTTGCCCACCCCGGTATAGGGCATTCTGCCTTGGAGCAGGGGGCTGGACTAGATGACCCTTGAAACTCTTCCAACTCTCTAATTCTATGAATAAAAAAATACTTGCAGCTAGAAAACGTCTACCAGCCTTACACGTGTGGAGTCAAACTAATTTATTTCCTTTAAGCCATCATTTCCCTGCAAAATGTTATTAATACAAGATGGACCAGATAGCCAGCTGATATAAAACAGGGTAGCTTTGCTAAAGTGATTGGAATGATGCCAGTTTATACCAGCTGAAGATCTGGTACAATATCTTTGTTTAAACACAGTACAAGAAAAATAGGTAAAAAACCAAACAGTAATAAAGTGAGGAAAATCTACCTTTAATGGTATTGGTATTACACTTGGCAAATCAGAGGAAAGAGTAAGTTGGCATTAAAGGTTATTATGCAGGTTCTTTAAGCAGCAGTGATGTGATGATGCAGCTGTTGCCCTTTGAGATGTCAGAGCTTGACAAAGGAAGATAAATCTTGCAGAGGAGACAAACACATAGGTCTGATTTAGACCACGTAGCATTACTTTTATACCTATAGCTGCAAGGAAAAATGTCAATTGAACCTTACCACCAAACTATGGGGGTGATTCAAGATTTAGGGCTCCCTAGAATTGAACAGCATTTTTAAATCTAAACTTTCTCCCTTGTTCTGTGGGTGCTTTTACAGGTGATGTTTTCCATGTAGCAAAACATCAAATATAGTATTCTCCATAGAGAGAATATAGCAGCAAACGTCCCTCACCAACATGTATACTACTTGGGAATGTGCCCTGAACTAGGAAAGAAGAGAATATGAGTCTCCTTTCCATTGACAGTGGTTTCCATTTCCTCACTCATTTTCTTTCTGACCAAGACCTGGCTGTCCTACTCTGCAAGCTCATGAAATATTTTTAACTTCTAATTCACCATATGAATAGGGTTGTAGAAATCCAGAGGGCCCAAGCCGGGGTGAGATGGGGCACAAATCTTGTCCTGTTATGGTGCAGTCAGGCTGAGAGTGAACTAATCAGAAACAATTTTAGTGCAGTGTGCGCGTAGGACCCACCCAGTGCGTGGTACAGGATGGAACAAGCACTGGCCACAGTGACACAAGGCAGACACCACAGCCACAACTTCCAGGATTCAGACACAGCAAGTGGAGGGAGGGAGAAGCACTGGGGTGTCAGGAGTGTCTCCAGAGTCTTGACCATGTAAATTGGATGTTTTGTGCAATAAAGGAAGCTGGCGGGGGGGGGGGGGGGGGGGGGGGGGGGGGAGAAGAGGGGATGGGACAGGGGAACAGATGGTGATGCTCCCCCTGCCCAGTTCATTTCTTGCACCTGGGCCCATTCCAACCTAGCAACACCCCAGTACCTGTCAGTATTACAATCACAGGATGGCAGGTGTGAAAACCAGAAAACCAGTAGGACAGAGCTGTGGTTTGTTCCCAACTAGTTCATTTCAGCCATCTTGTTAATCTTGATCTGCTGTCATTTTGTTCGTTTTCCCCTTGTTCTGCTGCTAGCTTGTTAATTTATTTCACCAGTCTCTAATGCCATATTGTTAATTTCAATCTGCTGCTGGTTTGTGGGTTTCAATCCTGCTCCAAGGTCAGTTGTGCACCAGGTGCAGGACAGCAATGGTGCAAAATTTGCACTCGTGCAAATGTTAAATCCTGCAATTAGTGACATCAATGTAAAATGCGCAAAGAAAAAAACTGCAGGAGACACATCTCACCAGAAGGGTGCCCAGAAATTAAATTGTGCAATTTTAAGATCACGGGAAGATCGCAGCATCCGATAGCATGTTGGCTCCCCCATATTGTTCTTCTGTTGTATCAGTGTAGTATAATCTAGATCTTTGTCTAATCTTGAAAATAACCCCTGAGATGCCACCAGGAAATTCCCTGAACCATTTGTTGCCCTTCATCTTAGATGTAGATTAGTGCATTGGTACCCTGACAGACAGTGTACCCAGACAAGAACTAAGGAAAGTCCTTTCTCTAGCCTAATCATTTAGGGTAGCAGCTCTCTTTTTAAAAGGCAGACAGCCAAGAAGAGCTGCACACATACACCTCTCACTAAATCCAGAGCATTCTGGTCAAATTGCAGTTCACATTATAATGGGATGAAGCCAAGCTTCACCACCTTAAAATATATTAAATTAGCCATTTTAAACAACTTTATTATGCCCAAATTCTGCAGGCAGAAAACCCTTATTCCTCCAAGAGAATGAATTATGAAAATAAACCAAATTGTGCAAATTAGGCATTTTTAATGCAAATGAGTTCCCCAGCATGTCATTCAATCAATCTCAGACATCTCATGTCTTAAAAAAAATATAGCACGAAGTGTCACTGTAATAGGGTAGGGTCCCTGAAGGGGCAAGTACTATCAGGATCCAGCCCCCCCAAACCCAGGCCCATGCAGAATCTTCATTCAGGTGTGTCCTTTATCATAGGTGACTGATAACCATCAGTAGTGGGGGCTGGGGACGGAGTTCTATAGGGCTTCTGAAAATCTGGGAGGCAAGGCACCTATGCCCTTGTTGTATTACACATGCAATCATTCACTATTCTATACCCCATAGATACATAGTCCAATCTCTCAGAGCTGTAGGGCTTCTCCTTCCACACCCCCTGGCCATGCACAGTCCTCTAGATTCTTATGAAGTACCCCTTTATCCAACCAACCTAGCTAGTAGGCACAACCCTCCTTGAGCTGACTCTTGCACAGCCCACACATCACTGGCTTAGCATAGTCTTCTCCCAGGCTGGGCTCCAAGGCTGCCTCCTCCTGGCCAGGCACAGGCCTTCCTGAAACCAGGTTTGGCAGAATTCACCCTAACTTCTACCTTGGCAGCTCTCGCTGGCTTGCCTCCAGTCTCACTCCTTTCTTCCTCCAATTGAGTTTCAAAGCTCCTTTTAAGGTGTCAAGGTTGGGCTGGTTCATTAGCTAGCTCACAGTAATGCCAGCATCCCATTGGCTAGCTCACAGTGCTCACCACTCAGATTGTAATTCCATGCTGCCAGAGGCAATACCTACAAGAAGTGGGCTATATGTCAAATTCTGTAAAAATTGCCACAGCCACAGTAATGCAGAATTCATAGGTTATTGCCCCAATTTCCTGTGTTTAAATTTTTTATTGAATTAAAATAATAAATAAGAACTGTAGCATTAAGCTTTAATCAGGTAAAAAGCCAGAATGTCCTACCTGAGGTGTACTGTTCTAACTGCTCATCTGGAGGAGAGGAATGTGTATAAGGAATATTGTTCCCGCATGCTCTCATGATGCAGCTCTATGGAAGGTGTCTGCAATGGCAGCATTAGGGCAGTGCAATTGCACTGGGTCCTAAGTGGGTTCAGTGGCAAGGGCACAACTAAAATATAGGGATGCTTGTGGGAGGAAGCCCCTTCTCCCCCATGCTCAGTTGTGCTTTCTCTTTGCTGCAGCTGTAGAGGATGTGCAGGTGCTAGCCAGCCTCCCTGCTTCACTGTCCCTCTCAGCAATGGTGATGAAGGGGGCCACTGTCCAGGTGCCTGTGAGTGCCTTTACACAGCAGCAGGGAAGGACCAGGAGAAGCTTTGCTGATGTACTTTTTCCTCTTCCTCATTCCTTCAATAGTCTCTTCCTGCTGCTAGCCCAGTTAAGTTCCCAAAGGGGGTTCCACCTGGGTGTCCTGAAGCACCATATGAAGTTGCTACCTTATACTTCATGTTGGCATCTAGGAAGGGGGAGGCAGTCAGAGCCACCTAGTCTCTTTCCTCTAACTGCATCCTTCCTTGTGGTCAGGAAAACGTTGGGGAATGGGGGATGGAGAAACAGTGCAGGAGTCACTTCCAGATCGGGTTGGGGGGAAGTCAGTGCAGGATCAGGTCCAAGGGCTTTAGGGCAAGCTGGGGGCTGGCATATGGACCAGGGGTCAGACAGACACACAATGAAGAGGAAGACAGGGCCAGACCAGAGCTAGCAGGGTAGCAGAGCAGACTCACAGGCAGTCGCATAACAGGCTCAAAGGCAGTCACATAACTGTCTCCTGGGCAGTTGTGGAGTGGGCAACAAAGCTACTGTGCACAATCCTTTGAAGTATCTTCTAGGTTGAGCCTCTTCTGCTTCCTGATTGGCTGGTGGAGCTGGTGCTCTGTGGTGTGGACCTGGCTGCTAAGATTCGGAGAAGGAGCTGCAATTCAGCTGCTGAGATTTGGGTGCACTGAATTAAGACCTAGAGCCAATAAGGCAGTGTGGGGCCTTGCACTGGCCCTGGCTGAGAGCTGCATCTAGCTCAGGAGCCATTTTGCCCACCCCTGGATTGTAGACCAGGGTAGTAGATAAGGTGCTGGACTTGGCCCTAGGAAACCAGGGTTTGAATCCCACCCTAGCCATGAACACAGTGGGTGGCCTTGCGTCAAGTCACAACCTCACCGCTTCAGTTCTTCATCTGGGAATGTGTGTGTGTGGCAGGGGGTCTCCCAGGGGCACTGGGGTTGCACTCTAGGGAATTAGCTCACACCCTGCTACGCTGTTTCAGCCTTGAGCCTCAGATGAATCCCCCTCTTCCAAGAAGGGGGTACCATCTCAGGACACAGTCCAGAGGGTATTAATCCACAATCCTTTATTGGACACCACCCATGTCCTCTGTACCTGGGGCTGCCGGCTCAGTCGCCTCCACCCTGCAGGACCAGGTCCATCTCTGCAGACTCAGGAGCAACACGACCTCAACCCCCCAAAGTCCAGCCAGTCATGCCTCAAACTCCCAGGCTCTGGCCAAGCCTTCCACAGGCAAAAGGCTCCCTCCTGGGCACAGCCTCTCCCACTTTCCTGGTCCCCCTGGTTCTCTAGTCTTCAGCACCCTGGAGAGCACAGAGCAGGAAGGCTTTCTCCAGGAGATGTTGCTCCCTGACAGAGACTCTCTCCTCTCTGCCTAGTCTCTCCTTTCATACAGGCAGAGTGGGCGTGGCCAGGCTTCTACTCCTCAGCCTTAAGGGGCCACTAACCTGCCCACTCTGTCCCAGGGGTTACTCAGCCTGTATCCCCTCAAACTGATCCCTGGCTCTGGGGTTGGCTCTGCCACACCTCTTGTGTGCTCCCAGCCCTCTGATTGGCCCATACAGCCCCCTTCTTAAAGGGACAGCAGCCCCACTGGACTGCTCCCTGTTACACTGTGTAACTGTCCCTATGTTCCCCTCACCCTTGTCCATCTTAGATGGTAAGCTGGTGGGCAGGGACCTGTCTCTGAAAATCTGTGACTGTAAAGCGCTGTGTATGCTTAGTAGTAGTAGTAGTAGTAGTTATTTATTGTTTGACCATAGGTCGTAACAAATATAAATATAGAGTAAGAACAAATAAAAACGAATACATAACAAAATGCCGTATAATGCTTACAAAAAATAAAAATAAATTAATACACATCAATTCCTATGGACTAAGAGTGGGTTAAGACCTTCTATAACCTGGGTGGGAATGGAAGTTTGCTCAGGTATAATTCTCCCATAATAGGATCCACTCAGCTGTGAGCTCACTTCCCCAACCAGTCTTACCCTTCCCATAGGTTACACAGATAAACACTCCACCCCTAGGGGTAATCTACTTTAAATGTAAGTGTAACTGCCTTACCCTTCTCGGGGCTTATGTTGGCGATACTTGACCCCTGTGTATAGCAAGGAAGAGGAGGAGCAAGCCTTCCCCTACTCGGGGCTTAATAGTCTCCCAAACAGCGTTACCCATCCCAGGGGCTACGGAGATCGACACTTGACCCAAGGGTAACCTTTAAATAGACTGCCTTTCCCTTCTCGGGGCTTATGTTGGCGACACTTGACCCCTGTATAGCAAGGAAAAGGAACGGGCCTTGCCCTTCTCGGGGCTTGAGGTGGCAGCTCTTGGCCCCTGACGGTATGAGTAAAATTAGCCTTTCCCTTCTCGGGGCTTGTGTCGGCAGCACTTCACCCCTGCAGGTAAATGAATATCAATTTTAGGGCGGAAGTACCCAAGGGTTACCTTTTAAATGTATGGATACATACAATGCTGATTTGGTCGAGGCGTCAAAACAAGCACAAAACAATACAAACAACCAATAGGGATTATTCACAGCGTTACCACTCAGTCACTAGAGTACACTGTAACTGATAAGTATATACAAGTAAACATAACTAATACACTTGATAAAAAAGCTAATCTGTCCCCTTCGATTAGCAATACTATGAGGAGGCTTCAAGGTCCAGGGAGATTAGTAATAAGGAAGTTCAAGGAGATAAACAAGAGCTACCAGCAGTGTCCTTGAAGTCCAAAAAATTTTGCATGCAGCAAACAGCTTGAGTAATGTAGGATGCAATGTCTTTTATGTCCTAAGGTGAAGTGCTAGTTAACAACAAACATAGCAAGAGCTCTGTAGAAACGTCCGGACCTTTGAATAAATGGCAACAGATATTTTTCCCTCAAGGCATCGTAAAGACGGCACAAGAAAAAGATATGGGTGACTGTCTCGACGGCTGCGTGGCCGAATGGGCGAACCCTATCCAGGAAGGGCATTCCTTGAATCCGTCCCTCAAGAACCTGGGAGGGGAGGGAATTTACACGAGCCCTAAAAATAAGCCTCTTGGCTCTAATTGTAATAGGGGCACCCAAATAGGCGGGAATCTGTCCCTGGGCAGGCATCCATGTCAAGTAGGAACTGACATGAGGAGAGGAGTTAATAATGGCTATTTCTGTCTGCCTATTGATATCGTTTGCTCTTATCTGGATTTCTTTCCAAATTGCCCCTGATGGTTTGTGTCCCAGGTACTCAACTGCGAGTCCTATGGTATGTAGATAAGAGCAAATTTTCTGTTGCCAGGGACTAGCCCATACATCCTTCAGCATCTCTTTGACTAACTCAGAAGTACAGACATAGTGGATTTTCCACTAGAATTTTAGGGCAGATTTGACGGCTAATTGGGCCCAGCCTTTCTGTCCCAATTCCAGCCGGAGCATGGCTTGAGGGATACCAATAGGGTTGAGGTAAGGCTGAGAGGTATTTAGCCTGGACTGGATTAAATCGGTGCGTGTAGAATACAGCCCACAATTCTGCTCCATATAGTAGTTGCCCACCAACTTTAGCATTAAACACCTATAAGGCAGAAGAGATGGAATCTCTGCCCTGCTTGGTAAAAAAAAACTAAGTAGGGCATAAAGAGAGCCCTTGATTGCCGGAATTGCCTCCAAAACGTGTTCCCTCCAGCTACCAGATTTGTGGAAGAGCAGTCCCAAATACCGGTAGGAGGTCACTTGTTGAATTGTGTGGCCCCCTATCTCCCAACTGTATACCTTCCTTCTATTGGTAAATACCAGGACTTTAGATTTTGAATAATTTATTGTTACTTTATTGGATTTACAGTAGTTTGAAAAGGCCCGCATCTGTCTCACAAGTCCTATGCGGGTTTGGGAAAGAAGGGCAATGTCGTCGGTGTACAAGAGACACCCCACAGACCTGGTTGCAACCTTGGGGGGAAATGTGCCTAGTTGGATGTCTCAGGAATACTATAATTTATATAGAGATTGAAAAGAGTTGGCGCGAGGACGCAACCCTGTCTAACGCCTCGCTGGATGGAAACTGAGTTTGTCACATGGCCATCTGGGTCTACCCTTACCACTAGGGAAGAGCCAGAGTACAGAGCCTGGATCAGCCAAAGAAGCCTTCCATCCATCGTAGACCTTTGAAGCTTGTCCCAGAGTATATTCCTATCTAGGGAATCAAACGCAACCTTCAGATCTAAGAAGGCCACAAAAAAAGAGTGATTCCAGGCCCGGTACTTGCTGACTAAGTAATCCAACAGGCAAGTAGAGCGACCTGCTTGAAAACCAGCTTGCTCTGGGTGAATGATCTTTTCCTGTCTCATCCAGGATGTAAGTTTTGCAAGAAGGACTTTTGCAGAAACCTTCCCAACCACGCAAAGGAGACTGATCGGGCGATAATTAGCTGGATCCGACTGCTGTCCTTTTTTGTAGATGGGAACCACTATTGCCTTTGACCACTGAATGGGAATCCTTCCCGAATGATTAATTGCAGTGAAGAGCTTAGCAAAAAGAGGAACCCACCACGACTTATAGGCTTTCAGAAATTCTATGTGCACTTGGTCCGGGCCTGGGGCCTTCCGGTTACGGAAGGAATCTATCAACTCCTCTATCTCTGACTGTGGGACAGGTGGCCATGGGTGGTAATCCAAACCGCTGTCATGCTGGTACGGCAGGGAGTCATCGGCCTGCCTACCAAATAGATTACGGAAATACTCGACCCATGAGGATGGCTGGATAGTACTGACTACTGATCTCCCCATCTTGCAAGTTGAGGAGTTTACTAGACGGCAAAATAGGATAGAATCTTTTTGGTCAGCCACCCAAATGAGGGCTGACCACTTCCCTTCCCAGAATAAGCTCTTTTTCTCCCTTAGCAGTTGTCTATAAGATCTTTTGGCATCCAAATACTCTATAGGGGGACTATGAGATGGTTCCCTTCTATACCTATGATAAAGTTGGTTTATTTTGGCACGTGCCCACTTACATTCGTTGTCAAACCACTGACTCCCCCTGCTGGAGCCAGAGAACCAGGGGATTACCACCTGTGGTTGAAGGAATTCAGACCAATTCGCATTGAGCTGATCGTATAGCTCCAAGGTCTCCTCCGGGTTAGTAGAGCAGAGCAAACTGTCTCTAAGTTGCTGCATAGAGGGCTGGTTAATGTACCCAGCAATCTTTGCCTCCAGGGAGTCACCCCAATGGGGAGCTCTCAGTATAGCAAGTTGAGAAATCTCAGAATTCTAGGACTGCACATCACCTGGACTGGAATACTCCAAAGCTAGGGAAAGGGATAGTGGGAGGTGATCACCAACTAACGCTTGACCCACTGTGAAGTCCCAAAGATAGGGTAACACTGCTGGGGTCACCAGAGCAAGATCCACAACACTGGAGCCCAAAGGGCCCAGATACGTGAATTCCACCTCTGGGTCATTAAACCTGGATCCGTTTAAGGTATATAGATTAAGGGAGGCTGCTACATTGGCATGTTTGATCCCTGAGGAATTGATCTGGAAATCCTTGGACTTCCTAGGGTTGAGAAGGCCAAATGGATAATCTGGGACCAAGCTGGCATAAGAACTCATGGTGGAATGGTTGGCCCCCAGCCTTGCATTAAAATCCCCAGTCAAAATCAAAAGAGTCTTAGAGTATTTAAGGCTAAGCTGTTCCAGGAAAGATTCCAATTTATCCCAAGAGGCCCTCCTAAATGAGCCTGCGTTACTAGGGGGGGTATAAACGGTCAAAATGACCAAGGTCAGAGATCGAATTCTGGCAACAAAGCCCAGGGCTATCTGAGAATCTCTAATGGGATGTAAATCTACCAAGGGTAGGTCCTCAGCAATGAAGCACCCCAACCCGCCACAAGCACGGCCTCTAGAGTTGTATTTAACTGCTGACAGATCGTATGCCCTATAGCCCTCTAGGCATAAGGGCATGGTGGCCCAAGTCTCCTGAAGTAAGACAATCTGATAGTCATTAATGAAGGCCAAAAAATCAGGGCCACTCTTATGCCTGTCCCAACCAGCTATGCTCCATGAACATATACACAGTTGTTTGACTGGCTCTTTATCCAGTAGTCATAAGGAGTTGGACTGACTGAGGGCTGGGTTAGGGCTCGCAGCCACTAGGTCTGTTGACTGAACAGCTGACACTGCTAAGGGATCCAAAGAGAGCCCCAGGGAGCAGCTCCCTTCACGCACCGCCCCAAGGCCTTGGGAGGAAGAAGCAGCAGTAAGGTCCCCCCCAAGGGAGGTTCCTGCCACCAGAGGAACTGGGGCTGATGACAAACTTAAATCCGCCTGAACATGACCTGAAAATGTGCAGGTGGTGGAGTGTTGGATTCGGGCCGGACCCTGCTTGGAATTAGAGGATCTAGCTACAGCTTTCCTGCATATGGGATCTACCGCCCTAAGTTCCTCCAGCAACGAAGCTCCATGGGAGGGGAATCCTGATTGCAGCGTAGGCATCTGCTGTGATAGGTGTGGGCTCAATACTATAGGGCAGCACCGGGGCTCGTGGAAGCTGGTGGGCGTATTATGTCCCCTATAAGAGAACCTATGAACCGAGTATTTCAGACCCACACCCTGCAAATCCTCATTGTGGACAGTCTGCTGAGACCCCAAGAGATTTTGGGGGTCCCTCGCAAAGGAACGCCAAGGTTTTAATTGGTTGGTTACTGGAAGGCCTACCTTGCAATGGTCAGCTAGGGGTACAGGGGATTACCATAGACTCTAAGCAAAATTTGGCTTCTGGCTGTACCAGGTCCTCAGTCTTATCCTTAATTTCCATAGAGGAAGGAGTAGGAGCCTGCTCCATTACCTGGGCACTGTGCAACTTCCTTAAGGTCTCCTGGGGGGCTGGTGTATAGCACCCTGAAGCGGCCTGGGGGGAACCAGGCCGACTTTGACCAGGTGCACAAGTACCAGGATTACGGAAAACCCTAGATATGATAATTCCCCATGAAGCCAAAAGAGAGGAATGAGAGCGTAGGCTATTGGCCGTGGACTGGGAGCGAAAATAGAGAACAACCGTCTGTTCCCAACCCAGGAAGGGTAGTATACCACCCGTTCCAGGTTGTGAACTGGGACCCTGTGCCCCAATATGGCGCTCAAATGGCGGAGTACCCTAACCTTCATATTCCAAAGGGGTATATGCCCATTGGGCAGTGGCAGAATCCTCAATGTGAGGGCTTCATGGATTACCTGATGATTAGGCCAATCTACCAGGGGGAGGATCACTCTGTCACTGAGACCCAATGTAAGGGATGGCGTGGCAGAAGATTCACGTGACTCTAAAGCTGACGTAGGGCCACCTATCCCCTGGTTAGACTGACTGGCCAGCATCTCCTGCAAGGTAGCCTCCAAAGGTCTGTAGAGATTCAACATCTCCTGCAACTGGGGTTGAAGTGCCAAAAGCTGGGTCTCTATCCCCTTCACCACAGCCAAAAGCGCTGCCAATGCACCCCCAAGATCCTGACATGGTGTGTCCACAATGTGGCGCATATTATACCCCCCTTCATACCCCAGTAGTGGAACTTGGGGCTCCAGCCCCCCACATGGGGGAACCAGCTGGGCTGCGGGCGGACAAAGCNGGTATGAGTAAAATTAGCCTTTCCCGTCTTGGGGCTTGTGTCGGCAGCACTTCACCCCTGCAGGTAAATGAATATCAATTTTGGGGCGGAAGTACCCAAGGGTTACCTTTTAAATGTATGGATACATAAAATGCTGATTTGGTTGAGGGGTCAAAACAAGCATGAAACAATAACAAACAACCAATAGGGATTATTCACAGTGTTACCACTCAGTCACTAGAGTACACTGTAACTGATAAGTATATACGAGTAAACATAACTAATAAACTTGATAAAAAAGCTAATCTGTCCCCTTCGATTAGCAATACTATGAGGAGGCTTCAAGGTCCAGGGAGACTAGTAATAAGGAAGTTCAAGGAGATAAACAAAAGCTACCAGCAGCATCCTTGAAGTCCAATTTTTTTTGCCTGCAGCGGACAGCTTGAGTAACGTAGGATGCAATTTCTTTTATGTCCTGAGGTGAAGTGCTAGTTAACAGCAAACATAGCAAGAGCTCTGTAGAAATGTCCGGAAACCTTTGAATAAATGGCAACAGATATTTTTCCCTCAAGGCATCATAAAGATGGCACGGGAAAAAGATATGGGTGACTGTCTTGACCGCTGCGTGGTCGAATGGGCAAACCCTATCCAGGAAGGGCGTTCCTTGAATCCATCCCTCAAGAACCTGGGAGGGGAGGGAATTTATGCAAGCCCTAAAAATAAGCCTCTTGGCTCTAATTGTAATAGGGGCACCCAAATAGGCGGGGATCTGTCCCTGAGCAGACATCCATGTCAAGTAGGAACTGACATGAGGAGAGGAGTTAATAATGGCTATTTCTGTCTGCCTATTGATATAATTTGCTCTTATCTGGATTTCTTTCCAAATTGCCCCTGATGGTTTGTGTCCCAGGCACTCAACTGAGAATCCTATGGTACGTAGATAAGAGCAAATTTTCTGTTGCCAGGGACTGGCCCATATGTCCTTCAGCATCCCTTTGACTAACTCAGAAGTACAGACATAGTGGATTTTCTACCAGAATTTTAGGGCAGATTCGACGGCTAATTGGGCCCAGCCTTTCTGTCCCAATTCCAGTCGGAGCATGGCTTGAGAGATACCAATAGGGTTACCAAGTAAGGCTGAGAGGTATTTAGCCTGGACTGGATTTAATTTGTGGGCGTAGAATACGGCCCACAATTCTGCTCCATATAGTAGTTGCCCACCAACTTTAGAGTTAAACACCTGTAAGGCAGAAGAGATGGAATCTCTGCCCTGCCTGGTGAAAAAACTAAGAAGGGCATAAAGAGAGCCCTTGATTGCCAGAATTGCCTCCGAAACGTGTTCCCTCCAGCTACCAGATTTGTGGAAGAGCAGTCCCAAATACCGGTAGGAGGTCACTTGTTGAATTGTGTGGCCCCCTAGCTCCCAACTGTAGACCTTCCTTCTATTGGTAAATACCAGGACTTTA
>QEPC01002001.1:957902-977939 GCA_003113815.1 Sphenodon punctatus | reverse complement strand
TCAGAAGCATCTGTTTAGGAAAGAGCCAATAGAGATTCTCTTATGTCCTCTGTCACAGTGCTGCAGGATATGATTGTGATGATAATTGGCCAGCCTGGATGTGTAAACTATGTCTCATGGTTTTGGGGATGCTATCCGCAAAGTCCCAGTTATGTCCCTTCTATGCCTGCCTCAGGGCCTCCCCCATGCCTGCCTCGAAGCCACTACCGATTGGTCCTGTAAAGCTGGAAGCATGCAGTAATTGGCCAGTGAATGTGTCTGTCAGTCTTTTGGGTTGCTCCACATCCTCCCTCGAACAGCCTCTCTCCCCCGCCATGCCCGGTGCCTGCCTCTGACTGGCACTGCATGTGCTGCTATTTATCTGAATAATGGTCTTCAAGGGGACAACATAAATTGCTTATAAAATTGGGTTCCTTTATCAAAATGACCTGTAGTTTGGCAGAGATGACAGGGAAGGTATATGGTACATTCCTGCCAAATATCCTGTAAACAGGATGGAATATAAACATGTTACAGCTAGAAATGTATTTTCAAGTTAATGTCTTATACCATCACGACCCTTTATCCAATCTTTCTGAAAATTAGCAGGAGTGTTAAGTTTGTGGAGGAACATAATATCCAGAGGTTTCATGCAAATTGGATGGAAGATCTTTATCTACCATTTTGAAACTTGGTAGACATAGTGCACTCCATTGGGGGCACAACCTCCCCAAGTTTCATTAGACTTGAATAAGAAACAAAAAATCTATAGCCAGAAATAAGTATTTCAGTGTTTTCTATTTATTTCAAAAATAAAAAGTCATTTTTGTTTCTATTTTCATTATTATTATTTGTCATTTTCATTATTGCAATGATAATGGAAACAATTTTTGTTATCGTTATTGTAATAACAAAAATGGCATGCACACCCCTACCATAGAGTCACGGGTGTCTGCATAGAGCACTGGGTGAGCACCTGCAAGTCTATGGTGCGTGGGAGGGCATGGGGTGGTCCACAGCCCAGGAACTCCACCGGTCCATTTGTTGCAGACCCAAGTGGAGCTGGGAATGGGCAGACACAGGGGCGGGCCCCCAGATCAACTCCGGGGGCCAGCAAGCTCCCCATTCATCTAAAAACACTCATTGTATTGTTGATAAAAAAACAACTAAAAATAGCATAATGATGGTCTGGACACCTATTATTGGCCAGGGAAGGACGAGGGTAAATTTTGAAGTGGAAGGGAACCTTCAAAATGGGGGAGAGAACGTGGGAACAATTAAAATGCAGGAATACCGACTCCTGCAATGAAGAGTACACCCGGGAGAAGAGTCTTATGTGATCTCGTGTGAATGTGCCCCTAGTGTCTCCATGCAAAACCTGGAGAGGTGGTAATCCTGTCAGCTAGAGCTAAAGCAAAAGGGTGGGGTTTTATTCATGAATATTATTCACAATTTTGGATAGCCATTTGAATATCTGAATAAATATCAGCACCCAAAACTATATGTCTTTGCATTCATATGTTCAAATATTTTGTTTCAGATGCTCCAGTTTTTCCAGTGTTTTTGGCCATTTCTGTTTGGATATTTGATTATTTGACTGAACATCAAAACCAGAGAGGGTGGGGGAGAGGGGGAATTGAAAACCCAACTTGGAAAACCAAAACCAATATCTAAATGAAGCAGGGATGAATAGCAGTTTTTAGCCACTTCTTTAGGCCTGATTAGCAGTGGGTGAAACCATCAAATATGATATTTGCCACAGATATTAATTTCAGCTCTAGTGTCATCTGCTCACTCTGTGCTTCGTTAGCACAGCAGGATTGTTGTTCCCATAAAACAGGACAAGGTGGGACTTCAATTACTTCTGGTTCTCCTACTGTACTAAATGTGGTGTCAAAACCCAGGTGAATCTGGGCGATCTTATCCATGAAAAAGTTGACAAACATGTCACAGCGAGCACTAGAAGATTCCAGTTCCAGGCGAAGGGAAGCTGGACTGACTAGCCCCCTCACCACCCAGAAAAGCTCAGCTTCGCAGATGCTATGAGAGCAGCAAAATACTCTGACTCTGCAAGTGTTACGTTTGTTTATATAAATCCTCTTTCTCCCTCCCTCCCTCTTTCTAGGCTTCTTTAAGGTCTCTCTCATCATGGCTTCTGAACACTTTTGAGTAAAAGCAAACAGGAAAAGCAATATCTGCCTCCCAGACACCACACTAGTAAACAGTCATACTAATAGGGCTTTTAAAAAGTATTTTAAATCCTATTGTTTGGAATTTAACATCTAGGTAATTTTGCAATTAGCTATTCATTAAATATGTGCCGCTGCATCATTCTTTCCGTGGGACTTAAATTCGCTGGGTTACCCACCGATTCACAAAGGTACAATAAAGGAATGGAATTTCAGAGATGTGTCATCTTTGTTCAACTCAGCACACTTTAAATATTTCCTCTCCTAGTCTCAGCAAATTCACTGCACAGTAAAAACCCCTACTCTTAACTGGTCATATCCTTGACCTATATTTTGCACCGGCCTTGAGGCAAGGGATCTGGTGGTGGGGGAGGTGTAATTGGTGCCCTTGTCATGGACGGATCATTACCTCCTCCAGACCAGTTTACTGGCACACGTCTGCCCCCAGAAAGGTGCAAATCCAGTTTGGCTGGACTTATGGAACCAGAGAGGTTCCAGAATGCTCTCGGGGAACTTCCCTCAATCTTGATGACCGTTCATTAGATGACCTCGTGGAATATCTTGCTGACAGAAGCCATTGACTGAACGGCTACTAGGCATCCGCTCCCAGAACGTCTACTCTGCCAGTCCCCGTGGTATATGGAAGAGCTGCGGAGGATGAAGTGGGAAGGGTGGCAGTTGGAGTAGCAGTGATGCTGTTCTTGTTCTGAAGCTGACTGATTGCAGTGTAAAGTTAGCTTATGAACCTATGCTGTGGCTGTGCGGGCAGCAAAGAAGAGGTATTTTGCTGCTCTCATAGCATCTGCGAAGCTGAGCTTTTCTGGGTGGTGAGGGGGCTAGTCAGTCCAGCTTCCCTTCGCCTGGAATTGGAATCTTCCAGTGCTCGCTGTGACATGTTTGTCAACTTTTTCATGGATAAGATCGCCCAGATTCACCTGGGTTTTGACACCACATTTAGTACAGTAGGAGAACCAGAGGTAATTGAAGTCCCACCTTGTCCTGTTTTATGGGATCAATTTCAGTCAGTATTGCCTGCTGATGTGGGGAAGGTTAAGGCCAGCCAGGAGACATTGGGGCCACTACTGGCTGGTGTAGTCAACATCTCCCTTAGGGGGGCAGAGTGTCGGGCTGCCTCAAAGAGGCGGTGGTGCAGCCTCTGCTTAAAATAACATCTTTGGACACTGACTCTCTGGCCAGCTATCAGCCAGTCTTTAACCTTCCAGTTTTAGGGAAGGTTATTGAGCGGGTGGTGGCCCAGCAGCTTCAGGGGGGCATCTGAACAGTGTCAATTTTTTGATCCCTTGCAGTCCGGTTTTCAGCCGGGTTTTGGCATTAAGACTGCATTTGTGGCCTTGGTCGATGACCTCTGCCATGAATTGGATCAGAGACGTTCAACCCTGTTGATCTTATTAGATCTATCGGCAGCTTTTGACATGGTTGACCATGAGATGTTAGTGACTCACTTGCGGGACCGATCCGGGGTGGGTGGGCTGTTCTTCAATGATTTACCTAGTTCCTGGCCGATATAACTCAGCGTGTGGTCCTGCGGGACTTTTCCTCATCTCCCCAGGACCTCACTTTCAGGGTCCTCTGTGTCCCCTTTCTTGTTCAATGTGTATATGCAACCAACTCTACCTCTCCTTTTCAGAGGTCTGGCAGTCTCAGAGCTTACGCAGTGTGTGGCGGCTGTGGGGGACTGGATGAGACATCTGAAGCTGAATCCTGACAAGATGGAAGTGATGTTAGTGGGTGAGGCCGGGGGACTGGGGATGGGGGAAATTCCCATCATTGATGGGGTTCACCTTCCTCTGGTTCAGAGTCTGGGTGTGCTCCTTGACTCACAGCTCCACCTGGATGCTCGGGTGGTGGCTGTGGTGAGGAGCGCATTTTGTCAGCTGTATTTAGTACGGCGGCTACGACTGTACATCTGAGACTCTGAACTGGTCACTATCATCCATGCTTTCATCACCTCGAGGTTGGACTATTGTAACATGGGACTACCTTTGGTGACGGTTTGGAGAATGCAGCTAGTGCAGAATGCAGCGTGGCCCATTTCCTAACTGAATGATATACAGGTTTCAAAATAGGGTCCCACAGGCAAAATATTTGGTAACATTGCCCTAACTACCACTAAGCAGTAAGTCAGACTCAATAATAGGTTGTAGTTTAGAGTAACACCTGTTTTGCAAAGTAATCATAACGTGTCCATGAATCTACAAGTAAGTGTAAGTTTATTTTAGTGCTGCTGTAGTTGGGACTCCTTTGAAGCACACGTTATCTCACTGGCCGTCCATCTGCTGGAGCCTCCCTGCTACCGCTTCCGTTTTCAGCTGACACCTACTTTGCAGACAAGATTGCTCAGATCCAGAGTAATTTCGACACCGGGTTGGATGCAGTGGGTGAGGAGCATGAGGTTATGGAGGCACCGTCTGGTCGATCTTTCTGGGAGGAGTTTCAGGAAGTGACACCAGCCGATGCGGTGGATGTCCTGGTGTCTGTTCAAGCCACAAGTTGTGAATTAGATCCGTGCCTGTCCTGGTTGGTAAAAGCTTCCAGGGAGACATTGTGGTCGGTTCTGGCGAGGGTGGTTAACGTGTCCCTTCAGCAGGGGAGGTTGTCGCCCACTCTCAAGGAGGCTGTGGTGCAACCCCTGCTGAAGAAGCCTTCACTGGATGTGGACGCACTCGCCAGTTACCGTCCTGTCTCTAATCTTCCCTTTTTAGGGAAGGTTATTGAACGGGCTGTGGCTCTGCAGCTCCAGGCGCATCTGGACGGTATCGGTTTCCTTGACCCTTTTCAGTCTGGGTTCCGCCATGGCTATGGCACTGAGACAGCGATGATGGCTTTGGTGGACAATCTCCGCTGGGAGATGGATGCAGGATGTTCTACATTCTTGATCCTGCTAGATCTCTCGGCCGCTTTTGACACCGTGGACCATGGGCTGCTGCTGAGACGGCTGCGAGACCTGGGGGGTCTGGACAGGACTGTCCTTGGGTGGTTCCGCTCATTCCTCTCAGGGAGAAGCCAGCGGGTGGTGCTGGGAGCTGAAACATCGAGCTCCCGGGCTTTGACCTGCAGCGTTCGAGTCTGTCTCCACTTTTGTTTAATGTGTATATGCAGCCCCTGGGGGAGATTGTGAGAGGGTTTGGGGTGCGATGTCACCAATATGCTGATGATACTCAGCTGTACCTCTCGTTTTCGACCGACCCAGGTCCTGCTGTCTCGTTGCTTTCCCAGTGTTTGGAGGCCGTGGTGGATTGAATGCAGCAGAGCAGACTGAAGCTCAATCCTGATATGACAGAGGTGATGGTGGTGGGTAGGGCGAGGGAGGTGCCGGCCCCTCGGGGGGGGGTCTGCCCTCCCATAGCCCAGCAGGTTCGGAGTCTGGGGGTGGCTTTGGATCCGGGCCTCTGTCTGGATTGGCAGGTGGAGGCGGTGGCTAAAGCTGCCTTTTGCCAGCTGTATCTAGTATGGAGGCTGCGCCCATACATTTTCGGGCCCGATCTGGCCACTCTTATTCATGCCTTCATCACCTGGAGGCTAGACTACTGCAACGTGCTCTACTTTGGGCTTCCCTTGGTTCTGGTTCAGAGGCTGCGGCTGGTGCAGAATGCGGCGGCCCATCTCCTTGTGGGGATGAAGCGATGGGAGCATATTACACCTGCGCTCCGCACTGGCTGCCTATAGCGTACCGAGCCAGATTCAAGGTGTTGGTGTTGATTTATAAAGCCCTATACAATCTGGGCCCCTCATACCTTGGGGACCGCCTCGCTGCTGCGCCCCAGGGCGGCCCCTATGGTCTGCTGGGGGCGGCTTCTTGGATGTCCCCCAGGTTAAACAGGGGGCCACAATGGAGAGGGTGTTCTCGGTGGCTGGGCCACGGCTTTGGAACTCCCTCCCGGAGGAAGCTTGCCTGGTCCCGGGTCTGATGGCTTTTCGCCGAGCCTGTAAGACCTGGGTGTTCGCCCAGGCCTTTGGAGGGGAAGGTGGGAGGATAGGATAGGGAGGTGGGGAATTGGGGTGGGGGAGGGGTATTTTTAATTAGCTATACTTGATGTTTTATGTATTTTATGCTGTTTTATCTGTTGTGAGCAGCCCCGGGATGCTGTAGGCATGAGGGGGTGGCCCATAAAAAAATTAAAAAATTAATCTCCTACTTAATCAAGCTTTGGTGGATTTTATAAAAAATTGGCATATTTTTCCTTTTAAAAGGGAGTTGCCTTCCATACTGCATTGTTCAAGATTAACAGACAAGACTTAAAAAAAATAAGCATTTCTGGTTTGATTGGTGTTAGTTAGCAAGGGCAATTTTTGACCCATCTTTAAAAGGGAAAGGTTATTTTATAGATAACAGCAAGTTTTTTCCTCCAAGGAAAGTTGTAAAAAAACAAACAAGCAAATTTATTTTATTTAAAACATTTTCTACCACACTCCTCCTGCCACAGGCAGCTCCGGGCAGCTTACAAATACTAAATCATCAATGAATAAATTGTATCAAGAAAAAAAGTCCTGCCAACTGCTTCTCCTTGGAACTGATTCAAGCAGAAAGTTATGAGTGGAGAATGATCTGTTTTATTCATAATATTTTAAAAGTATATCTCCACTTTCACAAAGACACACATCCTAAGGAAAAAATTAAAAAGGTATTTATATGACTGTCCATAATTCATTAAATATTTTCCCATAACTTGGGTGAGAATCGTTTGCTTTTCCCCCATCACCTTGTAATTGTAAGAACGGCAAACCAATAAATAATGGAAAAGTATGTTAAACTTTTCGGTAAATCCAGATGGGTACCAGAATGTCATTGAGAATTTCTAAGAATCACCTTGATTTCTGATTCAGAAATATAAGCCCAAACTGAAGGCATCCACCCCACATTTTCCCTTTTGTATCAAAAGCATGCTTCCATAGAAATATTTTACAAACTGATTTTGTTTATTGGATTTTTAAAGTTACACATGAAGGCATTTGAAATAAGCATAAATACAGTGGGAAAATAATCAGTTAGCAGGCTCAGTTCTTGTTGAACAAATTATTAAAAATGTACACAGTAATAATATAGTCAAACAAGAATTCTAACTCACTGGCATTCTGGCCATGTAAAGCTTACAAGCACTCATTGTGATATGTATCTTGTGCTGGAGCCTGAAAGATTAATTTTTAAAAACTCAGATGGGCTAATTAGATGGTACAAAGATGAAATGAACTTGCTACTTCATACTCACAAATTCAATTTGTGTACTTCAATGAATATCCAAATTTGTTTGTTGACAGTTGCAAAATTTGCCAAATTTGTTACTTTGAGCATTCAGGATTTTGAACATTCAGTACTTTGGCAAATCAACTTGGTTACTTTGAGGATAGTTATTTCATTAGAAATAATCTGCAAAGTAGATCTGAAAGCTACTTTCCTCTCTTAATTAAAATCCTCCCTGAAGAATTTATTTTTCTGTCACCCCAAGGAAGTAAACCAAGTCTTTTGCTTATTTACTACTTCCATTTATCCAGAGGTAAGGGATCAAATGGTGGAAGAGGTGGTGTTGAGATGCTGGAATTGAACTGGGATACTAAATGGTTAAATGATGGTGAAAGGAGGGGAACTTGTTTAACATACAATTTTTTTAGTTGCTGAGATGCATCAATTACCACCCTGATTGGGTGGAGAAGTTGTGGTAACTCTCATCACAACTTCTCCACCCAGGAACAGTTAATTCAACTGACAGAGTTAATTCAGCATATATGAGCTTTGATTCAGTTTTCTCCTGAAGCATTCACACGAACGGAGCATTAAGACAATCTTACTCAGAAGTAGGAAGAGCTTCAGTTT
Organism: Sphenodon punctatus; assembly: GCA_003113815.1. Classification (NCBI taxonomy): domain Eukaryota; kingdom Metazoa; phylum Chordata; class Lepidosauria; order Sphenodontia; family Sphenodontidae; genus Sphenodon; species Sphenodon punctatus. The sequence goes on along the minus strand of QEPC01002001.1, from coordinate 969,941 downwards.
GTGTTTCAAAGTAACTGTTCACGTGAACATTTATCAGTGTGAGGATGGAGACCATGGTTCAGCAATCATTATACCTCAGCTACGGGGGAATATTGCACAGTATTAGTTCAGTTTACACTGTTCATCTGAATGCTACGAAAGTGGAGTAGTTACTTCAATTTAATTAAGTTGAAGTAGTTACTTCAGTTTACCTCTGTTCATCAGAACATGGTCTTCATCAGTTATTGGTAGATATCATAATATAATATGCAACTGTAAGGTGGAAATCACTTTAAACAATCAATAACAAGAGAAAGGTGCTCTTAAAACAACAACTTGCTTAATACTGTACTGAACAAATCCAATATCTGGAAATTCCATAAGCATAGGGATCTGAGGGAGTGGCTCTATAGTTAAGGTAGGTTTCTGAGGGAGTGGCTCTATAGTTAAGGCAGGTTTCATTCTCCATTTAAAAAATCAAAAAATCAAAAAAAAAAAATCACAAAGATTCTACTGCTAAAGTTGAGATGATTTAGTCTATGGCTATGACTTTTTGTGGGGAGGATCGCTTGGTGAGGGGAAGAAGCTGTCCAAATTTCAGAGAGATCAGTTTAGAAAAGGCTGAATCATAGGACCTTGAAGGCAGAACTGTTTTGTCTGAATTTTGCAAGAGATTTTCTGTTGACGGATAATGGTTTGTTTTAAGTTATCCGTGTGGATGTCCAGAGGTGTCAGAAAATTAAACTGTCCATTCTAATTGATTCCTAAGCTTGGATTTTGAAAATCCATTGTATAGTTAGTAAGTTATGATGTTTTGAAGTGTCTAGGTTATCCAATATTATTGGTGAGAGAGAGTGAGATTATTGAATTATGTCAGAATGGACATGGATTATACATACATACATTTAATGTATATTTCCTTCTATGCTGTCATAGAGAAGAAAATGGGTATCCATAGATACTACATGTATGCGCTTCGTACAGGTCCATTCTCTTATTTTCTTTAGAAGAGGGTAGAGGGGGACACACACAAAAAATGTAAATACATTTGTTGTATGCGTAATCTAAGTCCATACTGACATAATTTAAAAGTCCCATTGGCATGGATTATACGTACAAGAAGCATGGGGATGTTTTTTGTATGTGCCCCTACCCATGAGCTGTGCAAGGATAATTGCCGCTCTAGACACCTTCAGGCAGCCACACCCCCACTGCCCTCATGAAGTGGGGTGGATCTGGGGAGGAAGGAGAGTAGTCTCCTTGAACTTGCCACCCCCACTCCGATTCAGTCACTGCTGCCAAGCTCAGGGTGATCAGCAGTGGTACACATGAGAAGCAGGGCTTGCCAGGGTGGCAAGTTCAAGGGGGGCACTCTTCAGCTGAACCCCATCCAGCAGCTTGAACATGATGACCTAGATGGCATGTTGAAGAAAGGAGATGGTGTGGTGACTCACAGGTGGCATACAGCAGCTGGATGGGTGGCCACCCTCTTGAACTTGCTGACCTAGGCAGCCCTGTCCATTCGCACTCAGCCATCCCCATGCAAACACAGGAGCTCTGGATTGGTCCTTGACAAAAAGACTGGGAAATTGATGAAAAGTCCTGGAAATTGATGAAAATGATGGTTGCTGTTGGTTCCTCAAGATAAAAGGCAAGATCCTCAGCGGATATAAACAGACATGGCTCCACTGATTTCAATGGCTCTCACTGCCTTATGGCACAATCACCTGAGCAGACAGCACCTGCAAATATGGACACGAGTTCCATTGAAGTGAATGGCACTCACACCAATGCTAAGTGCTAGATTATCACATTGATCAACTAGTTAAGGATCTGTAATAATCGTCACTAGAACCAAGGCAGCATTTTTAGGGAAGAAATATGCTTATTGAACTTACTTCCAAAATGCCCCAAAGCCTCAGCTAGGCAAGCATCAGAGCACATTCAGCAAGATAAGTATTGCAATCCTTGGCTGAGGGACCCATTAGTACAGCTGGGGAATGGGTATTTTATTTTAGTAAGTTTGTATATGTTTAATTGGTGCAGGGCACCCAGGTGCCAAGGCAAAAGGCATGGTGTATAAATAAATATTTAAATAAATTAAAGGCAAATACAGCATCCAAGTTCTGCATAAGCACAGAAGGCCCCTTCTCTTCCACAAAGAAACTTGGCACCAAGATCCTGCATTGGGGGAAAGGAGAGTCTTTGAATTCCAGCCATCTGTTGTCACACATGGGAACACAATTCTAAAGGATTTACTAACACAGAAAATAATAAAAGAGGTTACATCAATTATTTATTTAATTTCACCAAATGTTTGGGGGCTTTCCATTTTGCATAACTTTTGATAAATATAAAAGGTTCTTCAATGAGTTATTGCTCCATGAGGAACATCTGAGTGTTTCTGAGCTTACAATAAGTAAAACACACAAGGCTTCCACATAGTGCACAAAAGGTCTCCAAGTGCTTAAAGATACAACTCAAGCCAAACATGCAACTCCATGAATATTTTCTGACAAGCAGCCTGTGTGTTACCTTTTAGTAGATCATTTTTAAAGTTCTGGAAGTTTCCAGAAATGATAATAAAAGTCAAGTGTGGGGATCATCACATCCCACAGGAAAGTTTGCTATCAAATTTTGAGTGGAATATAACAGCCAAATGCTAGCTTCATCAGGATAATCCCTGTGTTAGGAATAGGGCACAGGAAAGGAACAAAGTGGAAGGGCTTTTAGGGAATGTGATACGGTACAACTTTCAAAGGTGGTTGATCCCATGGCATGCAGAGAAAGGAAATGCTGGTACAGAGTCATCACCACACGATTCTTTAGGGGCAAATAGCATCCAACTTCAGTGGCAGCCAACCAAACGACTGGAAACTGGAAGAAGCAAAGACTCCAACATAGTAGATTCACACCAGCATCTTAACAGGCAACTCCAGAATCCCCTTATTAGCGTTCAAATGTTTGCCTTCAGTTCTTAAAGGCATCACCTCAGTCCACAAGGAACGGGAAGGTTTCCTGGCTCTCCTGAACAGCCATGCGAGGAAGAGGGGTAGGGAAAGGGAGGACTAGCCCCAAGCACTGCCACTCCACCACATTCAATTACTTTGTAAAGCGCCAGGTACATTGCTGGCACGATACAAATGTTGCTAATAAACGATAATAATAACTGCTAGTAATAGGATTATTGCAAGAAAGGAGGCAAGCACCCAACAGCCTCACCAGAGCAGAAGTCCCGGGGCGAGGAACGTTTGTTAGCTTCCCGCACGTGCCTTTTTGGAGCAGAAAAATACAAGACATGTGATCAGTCAAGCACCGCCCACAGCACTCCGCAGGCGAGCAAGCAAGCAAGCAAATGAAGTCGCTATATGACTATAGCAGCATGCCACAGCTGCAATAAGCCCCCTCCATCCCTCCCCCGCCGCTATCGCAGCACAGGCTCTCTGCAGCGCAGAGTGTTTGTCAGCCACACCAAGGACAGCTCCCTGCCCACAGCTAGATGTTCAGGTTCTGCAGGCAAGAAGCAGGTGCCTGCTTAAAACCCAGGCTTTACTGTAGACTCATCCAACCCACCGCAGGGATACGATCATCCACGCGCTTTAAAAGCCTGTCATTCTCTCTCGCCCCACCCCCCAATATCACGTGACCCCGTGACGCCAGATATGCGCGAATTGCACTCTCTTTGGCATCATGGGATGTGTAGTTTTCCCCGTCTTGTAAATGCCCAAAGCGAAACAGTTCCACGCGCTTGATCTCATGACTCATCGTCCAGCGCGCGCGCGCCCTAGCGGACTGTGAGCCTCCCCTCCCCTGGCTCCAGACTGTGGCTGGCGCGCAACTCTGCCTCCAGTCAGCCGGAAGCGCAGCCTAAGCAGGCGGGGGGGGTGCTTCCTGGTCGCAGGCGCTAGTGAGTATGTGAGTGGGAGCGGGGCTGCCAGCCAGCGGCCCCCCCCCCCGCCCGGGCGAGGCTCAGGTAGAACTGCCCACCGCTGCCCATGGTCCTTGTTTACCCCATTGTTGTCCCTCGCTTCCTTGTCCCTCCCCCCCTCCACCTCTCTGACCTATCCCACTACTCTCCCCTGCCTCATGGCCCCTTGTTTCCCCACATTCGTACCCTCCCAATTCCCTGGCTTCTAGCCACGTATTTCTTCTGCGTCTCCTGTTCTATATAGTCTGTTGCTCGCTTTGCATTCCTTGTTCCCGGCATCTACTGCACCATAACCCAGTGCATGTTACATCTGCTACCCCTGATGCTTTCCCTGTCTCCTAGCCCCTTGCTTTCCCCCTGCTTTATGTCTCTTGGATCATCTCCCCTCCTGCTCGTTTGCCCCCATGTCTTGCTGGCTTCCTGTGTTCCATGGCTCCCCCCTGCCCCTTTACAAAAAGTTCCAGGCAAACTCCTGTCTTGAAATGATGCAGGGTGTTTTTAAACGAGATGCTACCATGCATGGCCACCCAGGGGCCACTCATCTGACTGCCTGTCAGAAGGTGTTGCTCCCATGAACTGTGCAGTACCCAGTCATGGTGCGCTGTCGAGAAATCTGGAGTGTACCATGCAGGGCAAACCAAAAAAGTGTGAGGCAGTGGGTGTTCATGCATCCACAGCTCTCAAGCAAAAGCTGAACTGGGGCGGCCAGCCACACCAGGAGGCAGGTTTCCCGCTCATAGGCACTGTGGGTGGAGGACATGGCCTTTGCAAGGCACAGGAACTGGCTGCGAGCACTGGGGAGCTAGGTTCCCCACTTCTCATGCCTGGCACAGGTTGATTTAAAAGGCCCAGCCTGGCACATTTCCCCCTCCCCCATGGTCTGTGGCAGGGAGTTCAAGATGGCTACCATAGTAGCCATGCTGGGAGTTGCCTGTTAGAATTCCTCCCCACTCACTTTACCTGAGTCACTGCCCTGCAGGTGTGCTACTCACTGGCCATGGACTCACTGCTTTGCTCGTTTAAAAACACCTGCAGTGTCCTTTCTAACTACTTCAGCTGTAGGAGAGGACTTGTCTATTGAGAGGCACCTGCCCCTTGTTCCAGAGTGATCTTTCACGATGTTACTGGGAAGTTCCTAAGGAGGTACTGAGTGATGAGGGGACAGGGCGGGAAGAAGATGTCAATAAAATTTAAAACCTTGGATAGGCTTGATTTTGTATTCTACACATGCATTATACACTTAACCATGGTGCTTGCTTTTCTCTTCTCCCCTCATTCACTGCCCTGGCAACTCCCACCATCGCAATCTAATACATGGGAGGGATTTGGGGTTATTTATGAATTCATCATGTGGGCTAGTTGTTGGTGAGAACTGTGCTTCTCAAACCTACAGGTCAGATTCATCCTTGTGAAAGGAGGTGCAACTCTTGTGAGTTTAGTGGAGTTGTCTTCTCAACCCAGGGTTGAATTTGGCCTGGGCTTCCAGCATACTTGAAGTGGCATGCAGAATATCACAAAGCACTTAAAATATAGCAGAGTGTTTAATAACTTAATATTGGGGAGCAGGAGGAAGCCACTAGGAGCCACTTCTGAAAGGCAGTACTTTGTCCTAAGTGATCATTTCAGGGTGTCCCAAATGATTTGCGCAGTGTTTACGGCACCTTTTCTCCTAAGCCCCAAGCTTTTGCTTGACAGTTTTTCTGCAACTTAAAAACAGCTTGTTTCCCTTAGTTGAACAAATTACAAGCATGCTAGAAAACAGTACAGGAACAAGCACGGAGACACTCCACTGTTCCTATCAGTTTGATGCTGCGGAGCAATCCAGTGTATCCTTCCATCCATTTCAGAAGTAGGACCAGTTAAATAATTGCTACAGCCTTGATTCTGCAAGGGGTTGCACAGGTATTTATCTTTGTATAGAGTGGTTTCTTTGAAGTCAGACAGATTCCTTGCAATGCATAATATTAGGAGCCTGCGTTAGTTCTTGAAGACCCACAGCCTCTATCAACAAATGAGCTCAAGGTGCCTTCCACCTGCTTCTAGACTGCTTGAAAGTATAGTTTAAGTGTCATTGGCCCTTATAAAAAGGGCCACGGGGTTGGTGGGCACCATGGTTCGTGGGCGGCCGTTACATGGACGCTCACCAATCTCCGTGCACGGAGCCATCGCTGTTTTGACTGATGTCTCTGTGCGTGGGAGATGGGTGGAGTGCGAGAGCGTGCACGCACACTCACCCACCCACCATGACTGTCACACGGGCGCCCCCCACCCATTCCCACATTGGGGGGGGGCGATGTTTTGTGTGAAATGGGCCATTGTTACATCTTATGGTGTTTCACAAGGGTAGAGTGTGAGTACTGGTGCAGGGCACAAAGACGATTGCAAATTTTATTTAGGAGAAACTTTTGAGCTGCACTGAAAGCACTGTAGCAGATTACAGTCTCAGGGCATTTTCAGACAAAACGCTACCCACCCACCCACTATACATATTACAGGGCACCCATAGGGCATCACTGCAGCCCTGTAACATGTATAATATGTGGGTAGTGGGTGGAGAGTGTCTTGTCTGAAAATGTCCTCAGAGAAACAGCAATGCATACGTTCACATTTAATAGGTTGTCTTTGGAACTAAAAGGGAGTGAATGTAAATAAAAACTAAAACCTTCACTATGATATTTAAGTGTCTTAGTCACCAAAAACTACGTACTCAACAGAAGATTAGCTAAATGGCTGCTACTTCTCCTGCAAAGAGCAATAGCATAGGAAAAATTGGGCACAGTACTCTCTAGCAAGCATAAGTACTAATTCTAAATAGTCCATTCTTGAGGTCAAGGAAGGCATGCTGTACAGGAGTCTTGTCTCATGAGCTCTGCACTGGTAGCGAATGGGGTCATGACTCTGACCCTGATAGTAATTTGATATACTTTGTCCACCTCTGTTGTTGGTCGTAAGATTATTTTGAGTCTCAAAATGGTGTGCCGTAGGCAAACTTTTGGGATCCATCTCCCTAGATATTCAGTGAGATTCTAAAATGTTGAAAACTGAGGATAGACCCCCCTCATTCAAAGGTAAAGGCAAAGCTTGGCTAAAGCATGCAGGGATTGTAGTTGCTGTGCTGGTCTCGAGCGTAAGAGGTGGAGAAAAAGTAGTTCAGATGATATCTTTTATTGGATCCACTTCTGCTGGTGAGAATATGCAAGCTTTCGGGCCGCGCACAGTCCTCCTTCAGGCAAGTAAAACGTCATATGTACAGACTGAAAAAATACAGGACAGGTGTGTGTGTGTGTGTGTGTGTGTATAGATAGATAGATGTTGGGTGCAAGAAGGGGGACAGTAGCTAGAATCTTTGTACGATATTGTACTTGGGACTACTTATTTGTGTAAGAGGTGGAGAATATATACACACACAGGCATTGGGGGGGCATCTTGTGTGAAATGAGCCATTGTTACATCTTATGGTGTTTCACAAGGGGAGGGTGTGAGTCCTGGTGTAGGGCACAAAGACGATTGCAAATTTCACTTAGGAGAATATACACAGGCGCACACACATTCAGTCACTTCAGATGGAGCTGTTAACAAAAAGTTATTAGCATTTTAAATACAATGAGGGAAAACCAGTAATCAAATGGTATACAAAATAAATGCAGGCTAAGGCTGTGATCCACAGGGGTTGTGGGCCTAAGTATATACATAACAGCAAATAATAATTGTGGTGTTGGATGTAGGGGTGTCAGAATAAAGTTTCAAGGAGGAAAGATAGTTAAGAATACGAAGCACCTACATATGATACAGGCAAAACAGTAGGTGGGTGTAAACAGCAGGCTGTGTGTTACACATTACTATAGTGACTCATAAAGCCCAAATTTTTAGTCTGGTGGTTTTGGTATCCAATAGAGTTATGATGGTTTGATGTCCATTTTGGAATAATTCTGTCTAGATTGAGGGCTAAAGGCCAAACATTTATTATTGTTATTTTATTATATTTATACTCCCCTGTCCCTGAGACACCTTGAGCCTTACAACAAACAAATAGAAACATAAATAACAACTATTAAGTGCATGTACAATCACCTCCCTCCAAAATTCCAACCTTTTTACATCACTCCCATCCCCATGTGTCTCACTTGAGGAGGTCCCTTTCCCACACACCTCTAAAACCTCTCCACCTAGTCTATAATGGTCTCCTCCACCTCAAAGAAAGAGGGGTCATGGCCAGTTGCATACCTCTCTCAAATCCCAACCATTCCCATAAATCCTCACCCTATGGAGAGAATTAAATAGTGGAGAGGAGATGATAGACGTTTATAAAATCATGACTGGAGTGGAATGAGTAAATAGGGAGTTGTTATGACTTAGGGACACTTCATGAAACTAACTGGTAGCAGATTTAAAACAAACAAAAGGAAGTATTTTTTTCATTCAATGCACAGTTGTGGAATTTGTTGCCAAAGGATGTTGTCAAGGCGCGTAGCATAGCTGGCTTTAAAAAACGGATTTGATAAGTTCTTGGAGGATAAGTCCATTAACGACTATTAGCCAAGTAGGTTTGGAGGACGTAACCTCTGACTTGGGAGTAACAACACAGACTGGATCACCCTGTTACATCCTGTTGGGTATTTCTCCCAAGTGACTTTGATTAGCCACTGTCTGAGACAGGATGCTGAGCTCGATAGACTATTGATCTGACCCAGCATGACGCTTCTTATGTTCTAGCCACTCTCACTCCTTCCTCACCACCACTCAAATATCTCTCCAGATCCATAGTCTCCCTCACAGAGGGGCTGTAGCTGTCCACAACTCGCACACTCCCATTGGCCCTTGTAGTACAGATAAGAAGTCCCAAGTACAATATGGTACAAAGATTCTAACTACTGTCTCCCTTATTGCACCAAACATCTCAAACATAAGGAGCTGCCTAAGTGATTCAGACCAATGGTCCACCGTAGCCCAGTATTGTCACAACCTGACTGAGCAGCAGGTTTCAAATCCGGCTCTCCTGGGTCTCTGGCAGAGGCCTCACCCAGGTGTGCTACCTGAGACCCTCCAGTATCCCCGGCAGAGGCCTCACCCAGGCACGCTACCAGAGATCCTGAATCAAAAGATGCCGGGGGTTCAACTTGGGACCTTATACGCACAAAGCACGCGCTCTACCCGTACCACCTGAGACATGACCCACATGGTGAAGTGTTATGCTTAACAGCCACCTAGTGGCCGGTATTCTTTGGAACTGCCACAGGTAGCTTTCCTGAAGAACTGGTTACAGTTGATGTAGACTGGAGGAAGAGAGAGATGGGGAAGGAGGGGCAGCCCAGGTGACTCAGCCTGCCCATTGCCCAACACCCAGCAGTCTCGGGTAGGGCTTTCTCTCCTCAGCAGGGCTGGTGGCAGTTGATGTAGGTTGGAGAAGGACAGGTGAGATTGGCTTGAACGAAGATGAACTTCTTAGGCATCAGTTAGAATGCCGCTTGTCTCAGGGTAGGTGTCTCTTACTGAGGGAGATATCTGATCATTAGCATAAGGTGACTAGGATCTTCTTTGAGTGCTTTTAGAAGGCCAGATTGTTTCACTGGGCCCTATTCTGTCCAAGAACATGGTATATTCATCTTCTCTGTTCCTCTTTGACTTTGAAATGATACATCTGATCTGAAAGATTCAACTCTCTTCAACTGGTCCCCAAAGCATGGTCACAGCTACCTGGGCTTGTGATTGTCAAAATCTATGTGTTCGCTAGCTACTTTATCTGTAAATGTTCTGCTGTTCAAGATGTGACCTAGATCACCTTTGTGGGTTCTGGTGTGGTCCAGTGGATAGCAACCTGTACTTGAAGTTGGGAGTCCTGAGTTCAAATTATGACCTCCCTGGGTGGCCTTAGATAGGTTCATGTCTTTCAGTTTCATTTCCTCATTTGTACAATGGGTCTTCTAACGTTAGGCCTGACCAACTGGCTGGGGTCGTGTGGAGCACTTTGTGTGCACCTTGATGTCACTAATTTACAGCTCCCGAGGATGAAGCAAGGTTGACGCACATGCAATAGCAGAAATCCTGTTGGTTTCTTTCAGTGTCATGGTACAGAATTAATTAGACTCACTCTGTGCTACTATCAGTTGGATTCAGTTTGTGACTGTGATCTTGTTTTCTCATGTTTCATCTAACAGTGATCATCAGGAAACCAAAGCTGAGGATGTGTCTAGTGATCAGTGCATGAGAGATAGTAGATAATGGGCCAAATCCCATGGCTTGTGGATCTTGTGTGCAAGCTGCACGCGAGCATGCTCGCAGGAACCGCACAGAACGATGAGCTGTAAATGGAGATGCGCATGGGTTTTGTGTGGGAACTGTGGGCCATGGTATCAGGCCCAATAAGTGTCTTACTCCTATCGACATACTAATTCTCTAGCTGAACATGACACCTCAGGGTGTTCTGAAGATTCAATGAGTTGTTGAGCCATATTGGATGAATTCACAAACTTAGCCTTTGCTCTAAACAGGAGGTACAGATGTTGAACTAAGGTGAGGGGGAAGTTACTGTGTTTTCATGAGTGCATGTAGGCCAAATATATCTGGGCATATGTGAGAGAGTATGAAGGTCTTTATAGACTTCTGTAGTAGTGAGCATGAGGCTTTTTGCTAGAATATGAAAGTGTCTTCTGTACAAAGTATCTCAAGTTGATTTGCTTTTGGAAATGCCCAATACCAGATTATTCAGCAGTTCTATTAGCTCTGAAAAATCAATAGGGCTACAGGTTGGTTTGTATATCAAGTTGCAGGTTTCTTGATCTCTGGGTTATGTGCATTAATGAAATAATAAGAATATAAGAAGTACTATACTGAGTCAGACCATGATCTGCATGAATAATGGAGACCTGACTGGATGATGAGTTGGGTTCAATTTTGGCTGACCTGGTGCCGGCCGGGTACTTGGTACAGCATTAGACTAGGTCTGGGGCTCAGGGTGGTGGTGTAGCTGTGATTTTTAAGGACTTGCTGTCCTTCCAGAGGTTTCCAGTTCCGCATTCATTTGGCATGAAGTATGTCCATCTAGTGTTTGATTTGGCCAGGGATAGATTAGGGATCCTGCTGGTGTACCGAGCACCCCACTACACCGCAGCTTTCTTGACTGCTTTAGCTGAGCTGGTTTTGGAGGTGGTGTTGCAGTCACTCAGACTTATTGTCTGGGGGGATTTCAGTAGCCATGCTGAAGCCAGCCTTTATGGAGCAGAGCAGGAGTTCATGGCAACCATGGGCTTATACCAGGTAGTGGGCCGAACACATGAGAGGGGACACATGCTGGATTTGATTTTCTGCACTGGCCTGGAATTGGGAGGGGGTGTCTTATGATTGGGGGTGTGGAGGTGACACCTTTTTTGTGGTTGGACCATTATCTCCTGGGCGTTCGGGTCCTGCCCCTGTAGGGATGCTGGACCTGTTGGTCCAGCCACAAGACTCATGGATCCAATTGGTTTCCAGATCTCTCTGAGGGAGTTTCCCACAGACCTCAATGGCAGTTCTATCGATGACCGTGTCGCATTATGGAGTAACACCTTGACTGAGACCATCGACGTAGTGGTAGCTAGGCATCCGTTCCCACCGCTGTGCCAGCAAAAGTCCCCATGGTATACGGAGGGCCTGAGGCGGCAGAATCGGGAGGGTAGGCAATTAGAGCACAGGTGACACCGGACTCTAGCTGAATCCGACCAATTGCAGCATAGATAATTTTTGAAAGACTATGCTGTGACTGTGATGGTGGTGAGGGATCTGGGTGGTAAGGGATTTGGACAGTCCAACCTGTCTCCGCCAAAAACTGGAGGTGTCCAGTGCCAGCTGAGACATTTTTATTGATTACTTCACAGATAACATCGCTCGTATTCACCACGACTTTGGTGTGACTGTTTCTGGTGCAGAGTCAGAGCGGGGGTTATGGAAGACCACCAATGCAGAGGAGGTGCTTGGGGCTGTGAGAGCCACAAGTTGTGAATTAGATTCATTCCCATCCTGGCTGGTGAAAGCCAGCTGGGAGATGTTGGGGCTGTTGCTGGATGGGGTAATCAGTGCCTCCTTCCGGGAGGGCAGAGTACTGAGCTACCTTAAGCCGGCAATTGTCCGCCTCTGCTTAAGAAGCCATCATTGGACAT
>QEPC01002001.1:909829-944891 GCA_003113815.1 Sphenodon punctatus | reverse complement strand
CAGGGGCGATAGCGAGCACACGCTTCCCTACTGCTGCCTGCCCTTTAAATCTCCCTCCATGTTCCACTTGTTGTTGGTTGCCTAGCAGCGACGCTGCATGCCGTCACCACGGCCCGTGGTCGTTTCCTTCCACCGCGGCCGGGGGTTTCCGTTCAGAAGTTACTTTTCATTCACCCCTGCCGTGGTGACCATTCACCACGCTTCTGGACCTCCTCCCGCCCTGACCTCACGAAGCGTGGTTAGGTTCACCCTGGGCCGTGTTTGACTGGTGAACATCTGGATGCGGGCCAACAGACGTGCACGGCTCTCTCACCACCGCCCACGTTTGACTGCAGTTGACTGTGGTGTATGCCGAAAACGTAACGTCTGAAATCACCCAATGTCTCCAATTACTGTGTGTAGTGGTGGCCAGTGTAGAAACCCCCCATGGTAAGGGGTGAAGGCGTGGACATCCCTAGGCCCTACAGAATTTCTTGAATCTCTTTTCCATAACTTTTGCACTTCCAGAGGAACTAAAAAGAGTCTCATTCAGTTCAAGGAAAATGGTAGTCCTTGGAATCTAATTTCAACAATTTTCTAAAATTCACAGTAGCAACAGAAGATGGTTCTTTCTGCTCTTCTTATTCCCTCTGGAGTTAGGTGACCAAGCACATGGACAGAAACTATAATATATGCATGGGCTACGGGGACCAGTTTGAAATGGTGGCGGAAGGACAAGAATTCCATTTGTTTCATGAAAGAAATATTTTGGAATTGTTTCTAGATGAGTTCTGGTTGTAGCCGAATTCTAGGTTCCTAGATGCTTGCATCTCAGTTTTAGGTGATGCAATCCTGTCCATTTCCTGTTCCTTATAATGGTGTCATTGAACACACACTCAGTGAAAAGAGCAGTATAGACTAAGAGACGATTTTGGTGCTTTAAGCCATCTCTTAACCTTCCTGTTTCTGATATATGGAGGAATTTTCTTTCCATGTTTCCTGTTAGGAGGAAAACATTGACTGGGAGTATTAGTTAAATTTGTTAATATTTGTGTGCAGTTTCCCCCCAATTAGGTGGTTTTTAGGTCTGCTGGAATGTTTCCCCTCAAAACTATTTTTAAAAACAAATAGTTCAGTCTCAGGAGTTTGGGCTTGTAGGGGATTTTAAAAATGTTTTAATGTATTTGTATACTTATATGTGTTTGTTACATTGTTACCTGCCCATATCCTTTGGGGAAGGATGGGATATAAATTTGAAAAAATAATACATAAATAAAATTAATTCACCTTCTTTCTATTCTAAGCCCTTCTACAACCTGGAGCATCAGTTTCACACTTTGGATATGATCAGAATTAAATTCCGTGTATGCTAAACTTTCATACATACTTTTAGGCTTATTTGGAGGGGGCGGGCTTAAGGAGGGGTTCAATGCATCCAGGTATGCTTTTCAGTCAAACTCGTGACTGTTACCGTGGGGCTGATAAATACCACAGCAGTATCGGGTCTTCTGTACATCCCTTTATTAATCACTGCAAAATAGACGTGCTGGCTGTCTTCAGTGTGGTTTTTGAATGAAAGGCTGTGCATCTGACTTTTTCTCAATCTCTTGTGGGTAGTTCTGTGGAAACATAGCATTGAATGTCTGGTGGTGAAGTACATACTTCTTATTGTTTAGTGCTAACTGTTATGGCTGATAATGGAGCAGCATTAGTTGGAAATCTCCTTTCAGAGCCTTTGTTTGTGACATGATCACTGATGGGGAGTTGAGATTAAAATGAAATTAAAAATGAATGTAGGGAATTCTCTGGCAAAGATTTGAGTCAGAGCAATGATTCCCAAAGTTTTGCCTGCATGACCCCCTTTTGAGACTCAAATATAATCCTGTGATCCTCAGATGGCAACAAAGATATTCAACATATATCAAATATCAATTGGGATCATGATCCCATCATCAGATGGCACAACCCTTCTTGGGGTCCTGATCCATATCTCCTCTGGGCATGAGGCAGTGATGGGAAACTTCTAACTGTGGCCCTTGACATGTGCAACTTCATAGTGTCGTAGATGGTGGTGCCATAAACAGTACATAGAATTTTGGCCAAAGCATGCATTTTTGTTTGTTTAATTACTTGCTTGAATGATCTATGTATTTAAAAGGCAGCTGCTATTGCAGAGGTAAAAGGTATTGCATTTTCATTAAGTTTTCAAGCCTGTTTGCTTCAAGGTACTGACAAAGTGTTTTGTTTTTTTACTAGTTACGGTATACTTTCTTTCCACAATGTTTGGTGGATATGAAGACATAGAAGCTTACGAAGATGATCTTTATCGTGAAGAGTCTTCCAGTGAACTGAGTGTTGACAGTGAGGTAGAATTTCATCTCTACAGCCAGATCCATTATGCACAGAGTCTTAGAGAAGTCAGTGGACATGAAGAGACTGCGGAAACAGACTCTAGGGAGAGGCAAGGTCAGAGTTCAAATTCAGTCAATAATCAGGATAAGCAAAAGGGTCTTATTGTAATTTCAGACAGTGATGTCATCCAGATTTCAGATGCCCCCGAGGTCATCATCTTGTCTGACACGCCTGATGAAGATAGTGTTTACAAAAGCAAAGTGAAGAAGTCAGCAACCTCCCTATCACCAGGACAAAAGCATAATCCTCCTGATCATGCCTCTCTGAATCCTGCTAGAGTATCTTCACGTACTTCTCTGAATTTTGAGGAACAGGCTGCAAAAGTTTCAAGTAAAGAGAGAAGGGCTAATAAGAAGTCCATGTCTGTTTTTGATGCTGGAAGTCACATTATCCATGAAATCCTGGTAATAGAAGATAGCTCCAGCGACAAGGAAGAAGAGATGAGCAGTGTCTCTGAAAGTGATCATGTGGAGAGCTGGATGCTGCTGGGATGCTCTGCAGAGGACAAAGATGAAAATATCCTTCTAAACCTCGAGGGCTGTGAATCTTCTGTCAGTGAAGGTCAGTACTTTTCTGTAGATAACACTGAATAGAACGAATGGGGCGATCTGGCTGCCACAGTGTTAATATTAAAAGGGAAAATAAAGAGAACGGGCAAATGAAATGTAAAGGTTCAAAAATGAGAGACAACATTGTGCAGTGTAAACAGACACACAATGTGATGTATCCGGCAATCATTAATACTGCTGTTCATTTGGGCAATGCCGTACCCATACATGGGATTGTCAGGAAAGTAAACCAGCAGAGGGGCTGAAAATAAAAGGGGAATTCAGAGGAATTGAATTAATGAAATTAAGCCAAACTGAGGAAGAAACAGAAGTAACAAGATAGAGATGTCTGAGAAATGAGAATAAAAATCAGGCACATACTATTGTCAACAAGGGAAATAAAGTAGATAGTGTTAACATAATAGCAGAATAATGTGGAACATGGTTAGTACAAACCAGAAGAAAAAATTGGAAATCACAAAATTAAGAACAAGCCTGCTGAAAAATGCCATAGAAGAATGAAGCAATCACCACAGTAACCCAACCCAAGCAACAGAACTGGAGCCTGGGTACTATTCTAAGATTTACTATCCATGCTGTATAAATCATGTATTAGGTAATACACAGTCATTCCTCCACAGCAAGATTACTAACCTATATGTTTTGTTTTTAAACAAATTTTCTGTACTACTGTAGCAGAAATTCAAAAGAGATGAAGTAGTTGAAAGAAGGGATTTCAGGCACTTTCTCAAGAAACAATCCCTTTCCATAGTAAAATCACAGTGCTGGATATGCATTGTGATGATGATTTTGATTTATTTTATTTTTTTTAATTACCAAGATGATATCAGTGGTTCACAAATTTATTTGGCAGTCATCTTCCTCCTTCTGCTTCTTGCTGTTGCACTGAGAAAGCATTTCAGGAAGCAGTGCCCCCTGTCCATCAATGAGAGTAAAGTTTGCCCCCATGAGGTGTAAATTCCATACGGCAGGGCCTACTAGACCAACTGTAGCAGCAAGGGCTTTGACAAGACTTTACATCACAAAAGTATGAGCTGTGCTTTTCGTTCTCACTCTGTCTTTGAGTGGTTGTCTTTTTGGTGCGCACAACTGACATACAATATTAAAAGATTTAAAAAATGAAGGGAAAAAGTAATGACATGAGTGGAAGCGTTCCTTCCCTCCCAATATTGTGAAGTATAGCCAGCAAATAAGAGGTTACATTATATTTATTCATATAACTGCGGCTCACACGTTTTAATAATTTATTTAGGAGATAGAAAGTGAGAGGATTTCCTCTTCTTTTTTTAAAAACAAAAACAAAAATACAAACCAGCTGTACTTGTTTCTAAAGCAGAGTTCTCATGCTATGGGTCTTGGCTCCCAAGTGGTGGTGTGCCAACTGCAGATGGGATCATGTACTTGATTAAGATTTGATATACTTTGCATATTTTGGTTGCTTCCTAGGGTCATTAGATTAGATTTAAATCTCAAAATAGGGTGTCAGTGTCAAAATATTTGGGAAACTGTTCTAAAGGTCCATTAATTTCGTATAAAGATTTTTTTTTGGTATGGTTTTCAATTATTACCTTGCTCATTTGTCCAGATGTGCAAGGGGGTGAGTATATATAAGTTACATGTGAAGTGCTCCTCTATACATGGTGCCAAAACCTCATTAAAGCAAGAGGTATCCTTGCACAGAATAACCACGGTCAGTAGGCTGCTTTCTGTGATGTGGGAGTGCGAAATACATCTCCATACTGGGGGCTGGCTTATGAGTAGTCAGACCACATTTAAGTGAAGACCACACAGTGGGGCTGTGCTGGGCTCTAGTGCGGGGTGACACTGCAAGTGCAAGTGAGATTAAATAATGGGCACTGGGCACAGTGTCTCTAGCTGTGAGGATCTGGCGCTCACAAGTCTGGCAAGGCACATCAGCTTATATACACACAGCCCCTTATGCACCTGGACAAATGAGGATTATTACTATTATCATTTGCTATATAAATTACAACATACCCTTTTCCTCATTGGATGCTTTCAGATCTCTGAAATTTGGTGTGTATTGTATTCAAATCAGTAGCAAGATAGTGACAGAATGTAACTGTCACAGCTGTCTATGGGCATTTTCACACAAGACACTCTACACCCACTACCCACCCACTATACATGTTACAGGGCACCCATAGGGCAACCCTGCAGCCCTGCAACATGTATAGTGGGGGGTGGGTAGCGGGTGGAGAGTGTCTTGTGTGAAGATGCGCTATATTATGTACTTATATAACACCTAGTAATATTGGAGTGCCTCAAAATCTTTAATAAATAGATCCTCAGGACACGGTTGAAAGCCAGGGTATATTCTTATCCAAATTTGCAAGTGGGATACTAAGGAAAAGAACAATTAAAGTTTTTCCCCCCATTTCACATGAGAAGTCTGTGGTGAAGTGGTAATTGGAACCTACGTCTTAGTGCAGGCTAGAACCTGGATCTGTGGACTGTCCTTCCTTTCATTCCATTTCCAGTGTTACATTGGGTATTTTCAGACGTTATGGGCCTCCTCTTACTACAGTCAATCCCCTGTGGTGGAGGAGAGGCCCGTAACGTCTAAAGGATTCCCTCCAGATGTTCACCCCAGTGAACCTCCGACGGGAATCAGATTAACCACGATCCGGGATTTGCAGAAAGTAACATCTGTTACCTTCTGCCGATCCCAGATTGTGGTCCGGGTGGGCGGGGGAGCGTGGGGGTGGGTGGTCGCACCGCACAGCCCCACCCGATCCCCAAGCGGAATCAGTCCGGCATGTCTAAAGGCCGGCCGGCCTGATTCCGGACCGGGATCTGAAACGGATCCCGGGCCGTGGTAAAAGAGAGGCCCGGCACGTCTAAAAATACCTATTGTCTCTGATTTGTAATGTTTTATTTGTATCCATGGAAATATCACTTACATTTTTAAAGGTACATCGCATACCTATTCCAGTGTTGGTGTATTTTATTCAAAGGTTCTCCTTTTATGCTTACATTTTTTTCCTTCTCTCTTAAGCTGCAACTAATGTATCAGAGGTTGCTTCTTTAACAATATGACTTGTGTTTCTAAGACAGAAAAGATGCCAGAATATGTGGCAGCTGTTCTAGCTAGCTAGATTGTTCACAGCAAAATAGTAAACGATCAATGTTAACTTGTGCACTTGTTTGCATTTTTTCAAAAAAATCTTTTAATATTGTTTTAATGAATAATCAAATGTTGACAGGCAAGCACTTGATTTACTAATTTCGCCTGACTCAGTTCACCCTTTTAAAATTAATATATAGGAATTGTCCCACAGCTAAAAACAAAACATGGAGTGAAGTTCTAAGCATTTTCATATTGTCGTGGAAAAATATACATAATACTGTGTTGTCTTTTAATCATTCTTTAAAATGATTACTTTGACTAGTTGTTTTACCACAAGGAAATTTCAAACATTTTTGCTTTGATTACACAAGTATAATTTATTATGCATAGGTATTAAATCATACTAGTGCCTATTACACATGTGAATTTGTGATTAATAATGGGATAGTTTTTTTGTCTTTGGTGATGCGATTTCATCACAAATATAGTAGGATATTTTTATTTCCATTTATATTTTAGAATAACTGAACTTTGTCTTGAACTTGTGATGTAAAAACAAGGATCTTATTATTTGTAAAGTTGGTTTAATCTTCAAAACCAGATTTATCTAAATGTGAGAAGGGTAGATATCTTTGGAGATGGTTGGATTGGACATGGACATGGACATTCACTTTGATAAGTTCAATAAATAGAAGACAGTAGAGATACATTGCCTCAAGCCTATGATGTTGCCCACTTACACAAAATTTATCTCCCAAGTTACCTTAGAGTTTATCACCTCTTCTCTCTCCTCCTGCAGCAAAGTCCCTCCCATGTTTAGGCTAGGATCAGTTAATGGTAATATCACGGGTAATCTCATACTCAGGGGCTTTGAGATTTACAGAACTGCAAATTGCACAGGACAGTTTGGTACTAGGTTGTAGACCTTTTAAAATGACTTAATTAATTTGTTTTCATAAGTGTATTGGTTTCCTCTTCAGTGTATATTTAGTTGAAATACTTGAGAACTCTCTGCATTTTTTCCTTTGAAAGTTAATGATGAGGGGTTTGAGCCTGGTTTCAACATTTGTGTTGTTGGCTTTTTTCCCCCTGACCTAGCCCTTTGTGGATTCTCCTCTGCCAAGAAATTGGTAAAGCAGAGAATCCAGGATATTAGCTCCCAGGAGGAAATGGCTTTACTCTGGAGTAAGATCTCCCTGAAGGACTTCCTGGTTCTATATGGCAGCCCTCAGGCCCCTCCCCCTTATCTTCAGTTCCAACTGCCCCATGTGGTCCGTAGGTGCCTCTCTTTGGCTCGTATGAACATATTTCCCACGGCTGTTACCGAGGTGCGATTCGGGCGACTAGATCCCTCCTCCTGTCTATGTGATTGTGCAGGCTCTGCCTCAGGCCCGGTTGATTCTCTGGAGCATCTCCTCCTATATTGCCCTTGTTGGCATGATTTATGGGTCAAATGGCTGCCCCTTGTTTGTATTACCCCTGGTATTTGTGTAACATGGCAAACCTATCTTGCAGGTTAAGATGAAGTGCTATCCCGGAAGGTGGCTTATTTTTTATATAGCGTGCTACAAGCTAAGCAGTCCCAGTAGCGGAGATGTTTGTTTCCTTTATATACTACTTTTACTTTATGGTTGTTTTTTATGATATGTTTTATTTTATATGTATTTTATGTTATGTTGTGTTATGTTATGGCATCTGCTAAACATTAAAACTTATTATTATTATTCAACATTTGTGAGCCTAAACTTCCAGATGAAGCACAGAAGACTCTGAGGTAAAATATTATCTCCTCTTTTTTTGAGGAGTAGGTAAAATCAGTACCTCTGCATTTTGTCTGACAGTTAAATAAACTAGTCAAACAAACTAGTTTGCTTCATTTACTGTTTTGTTGCTAAAGCAAATAATATGATGCCAAAGGTAAAGAAAATTATGCCTGTCTATTGTTGTTGTAAAAAAAACATCCAAAATAATTTTAAAAAGTTTTTTTTGAATGTTGTTATAATGAATAATTGTTGTTTGTCAGATATCTTCAATAAATAGTGCATACATTGTTTGTTGATCTTCACAGTATCCCCTCTCCAGTGTTTGCTGGAACTTAAAAAACAGGTTAATTGTTTTTTCTTTAAATTGTATTAGCACATAATTCTTTCAGAGATTTCAGTTCAGTAATGGAAACTGCAGAACATGATCTCCTTCCCCCACTTGCATAGAGAGCAGGGTACAGGGAAGGAATAGGTCAGAGGGGTGTGGGGGTGGTTGGAGAGGATGACGAGCTGTGAAATGCTGAGGCAGGTGTGGGGAGATGAGAGGAGCCTCAAGGGGTATTGAAAAATGGTGGATGCGGAAGGCTCAGGGGTTGGTGCCAGTATTGAGGAGATGAGGGAAATACAATGTTTATATATGTCACTTGTTTGTATTTTGTGTGTGTGTGTGTGTGTGTGTGTGTTATGTGTTGTACCCGGAGTCTTTAAATCAATAATAGTAATTCACATTGGAAGTAATATTTTATTTACAGTTTTAGGATCTTTGAGGAGTAAAATTAAATATTGCTTCTGTTGATTTACTGTAACTACCTAATGCATAAATGTGCTACTGTGTAAGGCTTGTAATGTGAAGGAAGGGGGATGTAAATATAGCGACTCATGACTTTATTTTTGTAAAAGTACTTGGGGGGCTGTGTAAATGGGTTAGACCTCCCATGCCTGGTTTGATTGACATTAAATAGGGAAGTGAAACATACACAATACTGTGACTAGTAGAGTGGCCTGTTGTGTCAATCATTTGGTGGAACTGCCTTTGTATTTGAGACAGAGATAAAGACACTGAGGTTCCACTAAAATCAGAAATAAGTACTCAAGGGAAAGGATTGAAACCCACCTCCTTTTAACCTAAACTTGTTATGTGTTCTGATTCTTACTTGCTATTTATTTTAAATATAAAGACCACATTATTTTATGCACTTTACAAATGAAGAGCATCTTACCCTTCCTTTGTTCTCCTCCCAATATGTATGCAGAATCTCTCAAATGCACAATCTTCTGGTTTGTTATAATATTCATCAGAAGTGCTGGAAATACCTTTGTTTTCTGAAGTGAGAGAAAGTTGTACTCCTTTTATAATGGGGATAAAAACCAGTGTTGGTGTCTTTTTCTGTAAGGTAAGTTTCTTCAACTCTGGATCAAACCATCTGAAAAAATTAAACTTGATTCTTTCCTTGTTCAATATGACTTCTAGACACGCAGGTGAAAGCACATGTTTTCTCTCCCAAGCTTCCCAAAAGATTCCTGGTCATGTTTGCATTTTGGCCTTATGTCAGTTTTTTCTCATACCAAGGTTGCATTGGTCACCTCTTAGATATGATTTAAAGTTGCATCATGTCATTTTGGCAAACTAGCTAGATTTTTAAAAATTTCCCCCCTAAATCTGGAAAGGAGGAGATAGATATTTTTGTTCTTGTTTTCTATTTGGATATCTCTGGATCTCTATAAATATCTACTGTTTTAGCAATGGCTCTGTCGTCCATCTTATTTTCATCTCATTTCTCTGAGACAGTTGAACAAGGCTGCTAGGGTTCCCTGAAGCAAGTTGGATCCAAGTGAAGGGTGGCCTACAATGGCTATATTTTCAGTTCCTTATGTATAATACCTATGCCTACTGTGCCCTTTTGAGCCTTTCCATGTCTGTAATCCTGAAAGTTCTTTTCAATCCTAGGGTATGATTTCATTCACTTGAATTTTTGAGAGCTGAACCGATACCCTGTCTTTCCAGGACTTTCCCCTTCCTTCAAAATGTTTGCGAGTATAAAGAGACAATGGTTTCAGATTTTATTATTTTAGTTAAATACATTTAATTTTTGCAGTAGAGGTGTTCCCGTTCTTGGAAGGGTGACTTTCCCTTCCCCTGCTCTACTGAAATAAGGGTATCTACAACGAGAGGGGTAATCTCCTGCAGCGGAAAGGCTTTCATCCCTTCTTTTCATCAAGAACCATCTTTTGACCTATTTCCCCTCCCATACGTAGCAGCAGTCTAAATCTCCACTCTTTTCCTGTGTTTGGAAGAGACGGTTTTTGCAACTGCAGCACTGAGGGCTGTCCACCAAGTGGTGCAAAATGTGATTTCTTTCCCCCTCTCCCCAGAAGGGACAGCATTATTTTGGCAAGATCCCCTCATTCTTTGGCAGTTTGTAGGAACCAATTCCTAAGGTTACCTTTGAACCCATTTCCCCATGAAATTATTTTCCTTTACATTTTAAATTATTCAGCACTAGGGTCACTGTAAAGAATCTTTTCTTTTTAATTCATTTAAAAAACAAAAACAAATGTGATTTAAGGTATTCTAGCAACTAGAAATAGCTATTAGAAGTCTCACATACTGGAAATCAGTAGTTCTAGTAAATAGTGTTAAATTCAAATGCCTTTTGTGGTGATTGCTCAGCAGACTGAAAACCTCATTAGAAGCTTTGGAACCTTCCTAGCAGTTTTGGCTGGCATTTTAATAACATTTTTGGATGTTGACACAACATGAAATATTTTGACTAATTTACATGTACCCCGCATGGAGCAGTTACTTTTTGGTATCTCGGCACGTGCGTTTCTAGTTGTTTTCCAGACTAGTTTTTTTGGCTGAACCTTTTACACACAGACAGTACCTATTTTATTTTATTTCCTTACAACAGTGATAAACAGCTAAATAAAGTGTATCTGACAAGGATTACATTATACTTTGCATTTGAACATTTTTTTAGTGGCTGCATGAGGGCTTTGCCCTTGAGGGGAAATTCGAACAAAAACTTAAGACTAGGATGAAGAAAAATCAGCAGAAGCTTGCCAGACTTTCGAAAGTATTTTAAAATCCATTTGTCATATGGATTTCTTGCTGTACATTTTATATGGACTGCTTCCCTTGCTACCAATTGTGCCAATTTTGTTTTTCCAGGAAATTGACATTTAGAAACTGAGAAGTAAAATAAACTTTAAAAAATTATGATGTGGTGGTGATACCTTAGGAGGAGCAAACAAATTGCCCGACTTTTGCATATGAACAAGTGAATGTACCTATAATAAACCCTATTTTTAAAATAGATTTTGTTCTGCCCCTTAATTATTAGTGCTGACACGAAGCTCTTTCGGGTTTTTAGTTTGATTGCTACCGTCATTTTACATTCCAATGCAGTTTATACTTGATCCATTGATGGTTCTTTGGTTTCTGTTTATATTGGCATTAATTGATTTTTGTTTGTTATTTAAAGTGGGATTAATGAGAAGAAATATTGGCCATCCTCATATAATACAGAAACTGGTATTTTTAATGAACACCTCTCACTGAGTTTTATGGGTCTTGTCAACTACAGACTTTCATGGCTAAATTTCCAGTTACAGTAGCTATTATTTCCAGTTTTGCATACTATGACACGCTATAAAAATGGATATTAGGCACACAATATAGCGGCTTCTTTTTTAAAAAATTTTATTGCCTTACCAAAATTACTAACATCGTAAATGGAATAAAGGCTCCCTGATAGTTGTATTCAGAACAACAGTACTTGCACATGCAGGTATCGGAGTCAAAATGGAAATGGCCATCTCGTATAACGTTAGCTAATATTAGCGTTACTCCAAAATGTAAAAGGCTAAAGCCCTTATTTGAATAAAAGTACTTAGATTCTTCAGAACAATTCTAGGTCTCTGCAGTGAAGCTTCGGTGCTGTGTGAAATTTAAACTTCTCTAATGACTTCTTATACACTTAAGTTAGAGCAGAAAAACAAATTTAAAAAATGCTTTGAAAACTGCTCCTGATTTTGAAAATTGAGTATTGTCCCTTGATAACCAGTTTTAACTGTTCATTCTTTGCAAAATGCATAGTCGTCTACACTAGAATTCTAATACTTCCATAACAGTGATTTGTTTCTACATGTTCCAAATATGAGAAAACTTTCAGTTTGTTGAAGTAGTAGAAAAAGCCTTGTGAAATGCTGTCTCTTTTGCTCCAGAAGTCTGCAAAAATATACATATATATATTTATTTCCAAAAGGTAATTTTCAGATGCCTTCCTCATCAGTGGAAGGAAATACTTTGTACTTGATTTAAATTAGGTTGGGTTGTTTTATTTATTTCATTTTTAATGTAAGCCCCCTCCTGTGGAGTTATGTACAGATTTGCAGCCAGATATTTTCCTAAACAGAATAACACAGAAAAAGAAGAGTTTCTTTTAGTGACGAAGTACAGCTTGTTGATTTTAAAATACAGTCATTTTCACAAAGTTCTAACTGTGGTATGCTTTATGCTTACTCTTTATTTCAAATAAAGCTGTTACCGTAGAAAAGCTTTGGGCATTATAATTCAATAATTTCTGCTACTGCTGCTTTAGTTAATTCTCACCCAGCCCCCTTTTTAGGCATTTATAATTCCCTAAAAGTTTACCATGAACTTTAAGCTTAGATAGGTGAACTCAGCCCAAGAACATTTTATTTCTTTCCAGAAAATTAGATGATCAATTAAGGTACAAGAATTTTTGTTTATAAGCAGGTTTCAGTTTAAAATGTTTGGCATGTCATTAAGAAGTTTAACCTTCTGATATTTAAAATATTTTTTTTTAAAATGAACTGAGAGAATTCAATTTAAATGACACTCAAGGCCTGGATATGAGTTGTGCTCTCTGAAAAGTTCTGAGTAGCCTCAGCTTTCCTTCAACTCCAGTTGCTTCTATAAGGGTTTTAAGGGCTTCTGGGGAGTAGTCCCAGTGGCTTCATGGGTTCAGAACCTTTGGCCCAAGTCTTGCAATCATTGAATTCCATATGGAGAGAGAGGTCTGTTTTTCTATGTGAGGTGATATATAAGAGAAATTCAACTATGGGTATGTGTTTTTATAATGCATAGCCTATTACCATTGAATCTATAATTTCTCTTTAAAGAGTTCCTAAACCTGTATTAATGTGATGGTTACTGAACAGGCTCACTTTTTTGATGCTAATTCTTAGTTCCCTTAATAGTCGTTTTATTTTTAATCATGGAAGAACTCTGCTTTATATTTTTTGTATCTTTCTGAACACTGACATGCACACACAAATAGAGAAAGTGAATAAAGTAATTACGCCACATCAGTTAAAGCAGATATGTCAAATTCTTGACTTTTTCTTTTGTCTGTCCACTGCAGCAACATCAAATCAGTGAATGACTTTATAGACACATAACATGGGCTTCTTTTTTGGGGTAAGGTGGGCCAAATTTAAAATTGATGCTTTACATTGAACTTCATTTTTTTTTTCTTTGCTTGTTTGTAAAAACCTTAACATTACTTAAATGTAGGGAGAGCTTTTTTTGTGCATGAATTATTTTAGTTGCATGCCCCTGGAGCTGTAATAAGCAGTGGGAATCAACCTACCCTTTACTAGAAACAGCACATGCATATGGATATTTTGATTAAAGGAAAAAAGTTAATCTTCTGTACGGTGTAATGTGGATACACTTGAATCTCTTGATTATTTTTAAAAAATTAATAAAACTAATAAAGTTCCCTTGGAAATCTCAAAAGATCTCAACTGAGTATACCTGCAACCTTAGCAGTTCCTTTTATCTGTACAGATTTCCTTGCCTATTGTGGACCTGAGCTCTAACTAATTTAAATTTCCCATGGCTTTGGGTTGCACAGACTAGGTTTTCTGCAAGAGTGCCCATGCTTACATGGTCATATATTCTGGGTGACTTTTTACTTTTTCTTCCTTCCTTTCTTTCTTTCTTTTTTTTTGGTCATTTTGTTGATTGTTAAAAGAGGAATTTTTTTTCCACTTCCCTCATCAGTTTGATCTTTCTTCCTTGTCCTCATCTATTTAAGTTTCTTGCAGATTTGGAAGAAGCCTTATATTGTCACTAGATCTGTGGGGATTGGTGGGAAAACTAATTTTGACTGGTTTTTTTAAGTGGTAGTCAAATTACTTTTTTTTAAAAGCAATTAAGACACCTTTTTCCTAATGAAGAGGACAATTCCAAGTATATAGAGAGTTGTCAATTACAGAATGCTAAAATAAGTATGCATGAAGAAAGGGAAAATAAATTATATGTACAGCATATTGCTGTTCTTTAATATTAGAATAAAAATAATATGCTGAGGTGCAATTAATGTTCCAAACTAATTATTAGTTTAATTGTGACCATGACTTTTGTTTGTAAAAGTACCTGGTAGAATCCCAAAATAGCACGTCAAATTAAAACCTTTACCAGGAGAAGCTGCCTTGTTGTCTTGTCATGTAATAAATTGGGGGTTCAAAGTGAAGAAAGTACTACTATGCAAAGCTACTAGAGTATCAAACCAAAATCTAAAGTATTAGAAGAGGATGAAAAAAATTACTGCTCAGCAGCTAAAATCTCATTGAAGACTAAACTCTCATAAATGTGACTACACTAGGCATTCTGTGTGTGCATGTGTAATTACACACACACACACACACACACACACACACACAAAAATATGGTAGAAGGAAGGAGACAAACTAATGGCCTGATGGACACCTTTATAAAAACCCTGATACACCATTATCTGTGATATCGCTACTGCCACACAATAGTTTTTGCCTCATTAGCTAATAGCCTCATTAGCAGAAAAATGTAGAAACAGCTTTCAGTATTGAAGATGTGATTGCCTTGTTTATTGGCTTTTCTTGGACAAGAACCATTTCATCAGAGATTCCAACATTCAGCATAGCATGCTATATATTTTAATTATAAAGATGCTATTTTCTTTATTAAAAAAAATCAAAAGTCAAGAACCTGCTGTGCATTCTTCCTCAAAAGACATCATTCTTAGCCAATGATTCATTTTTTAAAGTGACATCTTCCTCCAAGATCATAACATGGAGCCAGATTCTAAGCTTACTGTGTAAATATGGAGTAATTAAATTGAAAATCACTCTACTGATTTGGAATTATGCTAACAATCAGAGTGTGGCCAGTTGTTTAATAATCTGTTGGGTTTAAATCACTGTCACTCCCCCAACCCCTCCAAAAAAACAAAATCTCTCAACATGTTGACTAATTTTCTCTGCTTTTTTGATGTATTCATAAACTGATAGGACTTCCACCAAGTTCAGTAAAGTCGAGAAAGAGATCCATCTGCATGTACAGTAGTTGCTTCTGGTTATATGGCAAAGTACTACCCTATGCTTATCTACTTTTGTGTCTTCTGATCATCTTTTATTCTAAGACTTTAAGTTTTTAAACTGCATACCAATAAGGGTGAAAATCTTACCAGTAGATAATTGATGATAAAATTGATAATTTTACTGTTTGAGTCATAGTGACACACTTATGTTTGAAAACTATTCCAAACTGATCAAATTCAGCAGTCACATGGCCACAGCAGTTTCTTTTAATGCTTTTAATTTCTTTTTTTCTTTAAAAAAAATATCTTAAACACCAGGTAAACATTTCAAATCCCATCAATGATTTTGTTCTGGTGTTGCATAATAGTGTTTTAGGAGTAGGTTGTTGGTTTGCTTACCACTTCTAATCTATAAAGTTGTATCAAATTAGAATTTTAGTTAAAGGTGTTTTTTAATGTACGTTGAAAGCTAATGACATGGCTTTTTGTAGAAATCTACTAACTAAGAGGAGGTTATTGCTTTTGTATGGATGTGGTGCTGGAGAGCTTATAGTAGACCTTTACAAATGCTCTTGGCCACAGAATTTATATAATTGGGCACATTCATCTCTAACCACAATTTTGCAATCCCTATTGAATACATTTATTAACTTTTTATTGGCCTGGGACTGGCAACATTTTTGTAATACTTTTTTTGTCAAAAAGAATGCAGATGTACTTTATGTAGATATTCTATTGAAAATATTCACAAAAATGAACCCTTGGGAACAGTATGGATAGAGACGCAATTCTATAGAGAAGGGTATTGCGACATGTCATACTTTGATTAAAATCTACAAGTCTAAAGAGCTGCTAAGTATAACTCAGACCTTTATACTTTTTTAGCTGTCCTCTACCAGCCATGTGTGTGTTTAAGTAAAAAAAAAAAAAAAAAGTCAGCATTTGCCAGAAGCCTTTTCTTGGCCTTTTAAAAACACTAGGTCCCCCCCCCCCTTCAGAACAGAAGTATTGCAGTATGAAAACTTTAACTACAGGATCCTTTTCATACCCATGGTGGGTTTAGAATATATTTCTCAAAATGGGGTTGTTCAGATTCTTGTAAGTCTCTAATATAGGGCAATTTTTTAAAAAAAGTGCTTGCTTTAGCATTCTCTATCTGCTCTGTGTTTGCAGAGAAACACTTTGGCTTATATGATTTTAAAATGTTATGCACAAGAAGATGTCAGCTTTGAGTACAGATTCTTGTAATACTGTTTGTAGTACTAGTAGCAATTTCTAACTTCTTAACAAGTTAGCCATAGTCTGTGTTTAAAATTTCAGAAATATTTTTAATGCAGTGCAGAATGAGTTTCTTGCATATATGCTCTTCACCCTTTTCTGACACAGAAACCCTTCCATGTCAATTAAATTATGTTTCTATATTTTAATTTCAGCAGAATTATAATTGAGTTAAGTGTGCTATGTAATAAAGGCCTGGCGGCCAGCCTTTACTTGTCGGATGTCTGCTGTTCATCTGACATGTATTTATAATTCTGTCTTAACAAAGAGAATAGGTTAAAAAGATTAGCTAGGGTCTATACAAAGTTCAGGAAGACAATAATAGAATATGAGCAACAACATTCAAAACTGTGTAGTGAAGCAGAGAAAAAAATCAGTTTACCTTTGCAGCATGTGACTTTCAAATATATTGTAATTATTCCCATGTCAGGTTTGGATTTTTTTTTTGGGGGTGGTGGTGGTGAGCGTTGTTAATTCTTAGGGTGAAATTAAAGTTTGTACACTCAGTGGTTTTAATGTGGCAAGGACTTCACTCATTCTTTGTTTCTGAAACCATCTGCCTTATTGATTAGGAAATGAAGATTTTTATTTTTGGTGTATGCTCGTATTATTTTTCTAAGTTATGTGTCCTCCTGCAAAATGCATTGTTTGAAATTTTTAAACTACCCGAAGCTGAGAGTAAATGTGCAAATTTGGTTAGTGGTGACTTTATCCTGTTGTAAAAAATCAAGCTGTTAAGAGAAGATAGGCATGCTTTTCTGTTTTTCTCTTAAAATCTTACTATAAAACAAACTTATTTTCCTAAATGAATTACATTCTGTTGAAAGGAAGGTACTACTTTTATTCCTCCAAATGACCAGGTATGGTGTAAGGTCAGAGCTTTTTGTTATCAAAGCTAAACAGTTTTTACAAATGGATGAAAAGGAGGAAAAAACAAAGGTAAATTACTAGCCGGCAATGGTAATGCCGCCTCTTCTTTTCACAGGTCTTGATCTACAAGATTCTGGTTTTTCCCCTATGCTGTTACATGAAGTGTGTTCATGTCACAAAGCCTGCAAAGCTGGAGGCCTGTAAATAACTCTGAAAAGGGAGCTCAAATAAGTAGAGTATTCTTATTCAACAGCTTTCCTTTAAAATGAATTGTCAGAACAGCTTGAAAACTTGAATATATGTGTGTGTCCGCTTTTTAAAGTTTATAATAAGTTCCTCATTATGGATACTTGTTTACATATCTCACACTTTTTGTGGCTCTAATGAACCTGACTGCATAAGTTCTATTTTCATTGCTGCAATTCAGGCCACTTGTTTATTCCTCTCTCTATTTAAATAAAAGAGAGAGAGAGAGAGAGAGTGGGCATGCAATTAATTTTTTCCCTTTTCACTATATCGTCACTACGTTTTCAAGCATATTCCAGAGTAGCTGTAAGTTCTTATCGTAGTACAACTAGGACATTGTTAATAGGTGGACGCTCTTGTCTATACCTGTTATGCAAATAAGGCTATCAAATGCGTGGGACTAGCCCACCCCTTTAGGAATACTTGAGTGGGGTTGTGGTGATGGGAGGAAATGGTCTTGGAAGACTCAAAGGAATTCTTTAAACTCCTAGCAGGGCCAAGGGGTCAATGTCAGATTTAGTCATGCTGTTATTTTAGCCCAGTCGTCCAGAGAGATGGCTGAAAAGTGAGTCTTTTATTTCTTTTTCTGTGTGATTATTAACATGATTAAATGTAAGCCATTGTGTACTTAGTACCAATTAGTTCCTCATCTGAGAGGTTCATTATGATTTTTTTTTCCAGTCTTCGTCTTGTAATATTTTTTTCCCAGTGTTTGATTAGATTTGGAGAGAAGAAAGGAAACATTTTTAGAGCTGTGCCCTAGCTGTAGAGTCTCTTTCTCTTTTACTCTTAGTAAGCTAGTAGGAGCATTGTCAATAAAGAGCTCTCTATCCAAATGTCTGTAAAAACAAGTTATACTATTTTCTCCATGCTGAAAAACTGCAAAATCCTTCCCAACATAGGAATAAGTTATCCAGATCATTTCTCAGATCTCGTCATGTTTTTAAGTTAAGTAGTAAGCTTCCCAAAAAAAGTTTATCACTTTTGTGATGCTCAAATGTTTTGATGTTCTAAAAGAAAATTTGCAAACTGCTTATCTGGTCCATGCTATATAATATAAAAAAGCACAATGCACCAAGCTATTCAATTTTAACCAAGCTGTTTAATTTTACTGTACATGTACAATAACTTATTCCCATATTGTGTTCAATATGCACATCAGCAGCATTATGGTCTGGTTTGAAGATCACTGTGATATTAAATATGAAATGAACTCTTATAGTATGTCAACTTTCTTTTTAAACAACATGACTATACGTGTATGATAACACAGAGCAGAATTGAAAGAGGTTTTAGCCTTTTGGGTGAATATATGCATTTTAGAACTTTTATCTGATGTGCTGAAATGGTTGGGAGGGGCACTTACATAAATATGGTTTAAGCACTGTTGGAATCTTAGCAAACAAAAGTGTTGAAGTTCAAATACAAGGCTCTAAATTAGGTTGTAGTCCTGAAATGATTTGTGCGTTGTAGTCTCATTGAAGTCAATATGACTACCTACTTGGTCCTTAAATTATTATGACATAACAAAAAGGTAAAATGGTGTTATATGTAATTTTTTATCTTCCACCGTATCCAGTTAGGAAAACTATTAAGTATAATTTGATTTAGATTATGTCTTTCAGCACTTTCATATTAGTTTGATAGAATCTACTTTATATACACAGGTTTTTATTTTTTTAATGTAAGAATCCAACTGAACACTTTGTGGTCTTCCATATGCTTATAACAGATATGAATAAATATGATATTTGTACATATTCCTAGTATATTTGTTTAGTTTATACTTTCTTTGGTTGGCTTATTTATCATTCCATATTCAAATCACCAACCCACAGAATGCTGCTTAAATAATCTTTTTTTTTGGTTGTTGTTTCAATTCAAAGCTTCACTGAGCTTGGCTAGTTTCGTTGCAAAAGTTGTGTTATCTTTTGAGACTTTGATAAAGTATATGACAAGCAAAGCAGACTATTCAGCAACTTCAGGGGCGTTTAAAACAACAACAAAACAAAACAGTGAATGTACTTAATTTTTCTTTTTATAACTGATAAAACAATTCTGCTTTCAAAACCAATTTTCAGAGTGTTGGGAGTAAATATTATCAAAACCCCTCTATAATTCTCTTTCAAATTTAAATATCTGATTGGGTGGGGGGACTGGAGTGTTGTCCTCACCAATCAGAATTACACAAAAAAATTGTTTATAGCCCTGTTTTCAGATGGAACAGAATATCATATGTTAGCAACAACTGCATTCCAAGTCTTAACTGAGCCTAAAAACATGAAAGGGGTGGGAGGGGAATAAAAGAAGAAGCATGAAATCTTTTGCAGAGTGTAGCCAAAAATATAGCATAACTGGTGGTGCCATTCTGCTTTTGTAAAACTGGTGCCAGTTACAAACACTAAAATAGACATTATTTAACAGCAGCATTTCTAAACTTTATATGCAATAGGACAACTGTGGTGATTAAAATCAGTGATTATCTTTACTAATAATCGTTTGGAGAGGACAACCTCTGGACAACTTGCCTGGAAGATTAAAAAGTAAGCTTAAAACAAACAAAACAATGCAAAATAGCATTTATTTTTCTACCTGTGTAGTTTTAACCACGAATATAGCCTTGAATGCTGCTTAAATATAAATGTGAACATACAGTGTTTACAACTGAAGCCATATTTTCAGTGCAGTCCTCTCTGGGGGTTGTGCCCATTGGCATGAGCCCCACTGAAGTGAGCTGCCTCCACTGTTAACGTGAGCACAGTCCCCATGCTTGTGCCAGATTTAGTACCAGAAAATTCTACCATGCGCTGAGGGAAAGCCACGTATGAAATTTCAACCCCAAACAAATCTTGGTGGTTTAGTTACCAAGTTCATTGATACCTGAAGTGTAACTTCTGCACTACAAAATGGAGCAAAAGGAAGTTCAAAGAATTGTACAGTAGAAGAGTTCCAAGGCAATTGGAAAATGGTGGTTTTTACACTGCCACCACTCATAAGTGCATCTTGTAGGTGCATCTTGAAACTCAGAAGGCTAAAAATTTCATTCCACTCATTCCAGCTGACCAACAGAATCCCAGCTATGTAATTCTTTAATATTACTGCCCCTCTTTTTAAAAATATTTTCTTCTTTTCCATTCCCCCCCCCCCTTTGTTTTTGTTTCTTTCATTTAACACTTCCTATAGAGTAGTGAGGGAGTTTTCATTCAAATGTCTTCTACTTTAAAAGAGTTCAAATAAAATAAAAAAGCACAGGCAGTTCATGTAATTGTGGCCTGCATTGTATTTTATTACTCAAAAGACTTAAGTCCATGGATTTTTAAAATTTAGCAGAAATAAGAATTGTAAGTGCGTCTCTGTAAATTAACACACACACACATCATTTCAATGTTTTATTTAATGTTAATTTTCAAATCCACGATATTTAAATGGTCTTCTCCAGGTTTTCAATTAAGTATCCTTGCTAATAGTTTGCCATTAGACTAGAAGTATCACTAAAAAATAAAACAAAAAAACCTCAGTATATTGAAAAATTGCACCTTGTGCTACAAGCTGGACTACATAAGATGCAGCTTGGATCATTTATAGCAATCATGAGCTCTACTTGAATGTGGATTTAGATTTTACCCTAGAAGTGTACCTGCATTAATAAGTGTCATTGTAACCAATAATGTGAAACGATGTTTGTTTGAGAGACCCCCCCGCCCCCCTAAAAAAAGATCAATCCTGTCCCAGTTAAGTGATGTAGATGCAGTCCATTGTAAAAAAAACAACAATGTGATTAAAGTGTTGTAAAACACTATTAAGGCTGAGCCACTGGACAATAAGTAGGAAGAACAGCTAGGTAAAGGGAGGGATAATGAATATGAAACCAAAAGAAATGTAAAAGGTGAGTGCGGTTTGTTTGTTTTTAATTAATACTGGGTAATTGATTGAGAAAGACATCAAACAGGAAAGAATGTCACGCCATTTGGTCCAATACAGCATGATCACTGGATGACTTACGATGTAATGTTGGGATCCCTAATAGGTGGAGGAGTTTGAGTAGGTAGCCATCAGGAGAGTGTTCCAAGGAGGACATGCAATTCTGCCTACTAAAGTTTGAATAGCTCTGTTAAAAAAAATCCATAGAGTAGGTCTTACTTAGAGTGCACATGGAAGTGCTGTTTAGAAATGATTGTTGCATACAGAATGAGTTGTAGAATTAGAGTGTGTCCAATGGGTAATATAGGTTGGGAGCAGAGGTAGAACACAGATAAGTCGACAGATAGGTGGGAATAACATGGATGTGGTGAGCAGAAGAATTGGTCTATTGTCTAGCAATGGAACTGATGATGATGATGGTAGTTAGGACATGAATTGGTCATTTCCTTTATTGATATTGTATGGAACTGCAAATAATTTAAAACTTAAAGTATTTCCCCTCCATTGAATATAGTATTATAAATGTAGCTTTTAGCTGGCATGGATGGAGGGATGGCTTGTCATTAGAAAAGAAAAAGAAATTAAATGGAAAAAAAGGTGCTTAAGTAACATAGTCTTTGGAAGGCAGCACAACTTAAGTAACACGTTAAAGCTCTGAGTTTAACCCACTTTTTTTTGCTAGAATGTTACGTAAGTCTGGAAGTATTAAATTATATTAGAGCATACTCTTGCAACACCCAGGCATGATACAGTTGACTTACAGCTGTTTTTTCAGCCTGTAGCAGTTTGAATTTTCTGTCTTCCCCGTGCTTTTTTAAGCAAGGATGTTGGCATGATACAGTTGACTTACAGCTGTTTTTTCAGCCTGTAGCAGTTTGAATTTTCTGTCTTCCCCGTGCTTTTTTAAGCAAGGATGTTGTTTAATATGACATGAGATTATGAACATCTTCGACTCAACTTTCTTTTTAAAAACCATTTCACAATTAAGACTATAAATGACACATGTAAAGTGATGTGGCATGATAGCTTTCATTTTATAGATTTTCAAGTTAAAAATATTTCTAGTTAAAGAAAATGTGTAAGGTCTTTTGATAGCTAAATTAATTCAGCAAGCAAAATTCCTCCTTGACTGCTAATGCTTTTAAGAAGCCAATGATTATAATCACCTCTGCATCTAATGACAAATTCCTTTTTCATCATTTTTGTGTAGAAGTGGCAACAGAGTTTTAAAAATGCATTCTCCTGAGGTAGAGCGTATCGTGGATGCTGCATAAGATTTATGTTCGTCTTTTTGTGCTCTTTTCAAGGTTTTAGCCAAGTTTGGCAAAGAAAAAAAAGGTATCAGAGTAACTCCTTTTCATCAGCAATAAAAACATCAAATATGTTTGTTTAATAACTAGAGCATTTGTCCCTCCCCCCTTAAGTATTAAAATATTATTTACTTCAAACTGGATATATTAAATGTAAAACTTTATTTAAGAGTAATTTTATTTTACTTTAATAGTACTAATACATTGTTATTTTCTGTGACAAATATTAGTTGCACCTGATTCTCTACAGAGGACAATAAACTTTTTGGGAAATTTTCCTTGGTATCTACCAAAAAAGGAATAACATTGAAATATTATTCTCTTAACATAAGTATCTTGAAATAACACAAAAATAGTTTTAAACTGGTGGTACATTATCCTGTGAGAACTGTGCATTTTATTGCAGCAGTTCATTTTCTCACTGCCTTGAGAAATCCAGTAAATGATTTTTTATTGAATTTCATACTTGTTTCCTGTAATTTAGTTAAATGCTGTATTGTATTTCAAGGCACTATCTTTGTCTTATTATTTAATTTCTTAAATTCTTTCTTTTAAAGCTGTCATAATCTTATTTTTTTTAACTGAAGAAGCAAAGAACCTGTACTAAATTTTGATATCTATGCGGAGGATAGGTACAAAACCGATAATGAGGTTAACTAAAGAAGATGCTAACCCATTATATTTCACTCTGTCTTAACACTGATCTGAAAGAACCACATAGAGTGGTTAAGTTGAATTTTGTGGGACATCTACAAAAGTTTTACTTATCAAAAATATATTCTATGCAGAATTATATAAATGGACCAGTGTACGTTTTAGACCCATTTCACGTGGGCACACCCTACCCTCCCCCCGCGCACATATGCAGGTGGGTGGGCTGCCTGTGCGAACGCTGCAGCGGGTGCAGGGGGATGGGTGGGCACCCGTGGGAACACCACGACCGGTGGATGGGGCTGCATGTGCGTTCTTGCGCTCCACCCATCACCCACGCACAGAGCAACGGGCACCAATGCTACGTGTGTGGAGGTGGGTGAGGGTCTGTAGGAAAACGCCGCCCACCTATTCCCCCACCCATCGCGGCTTGTGTGAAAGGGGCCTTACTCAATCCCTACGCTCTCAGCTAAAAGAAAATCTGTACCTTTGAGTAAATTCTTGGTGGTGTGTAGTTAAAATACTGCTGTGCATACCCTCTAAGCTTGCCATGCAGTGCAGCAGTACTCCTGTTCCTGCCAAACATCTGGAAACAGAAATGCTATGCGTGTCTGCATTGCAAGCCCACCACTGGACTCCAAGCTTGCAGTGAAATTTAGCAGCATTGTTCCCTGCTGCTTTCCTGAGCCGGAGAGCTTGCAATGCAAGCAAGAGAAGAGGCACTGCTGCATTGTAAGCTTGGAGTGCTTACACTTTAGCGTTTTAACCATATGCTGCCAAGAAATAATTAGTTCACTCAAAGATACTGCTATTTTTAGTTGGGTTGGGTATACACCATACACCTGAAAACATTGACCCTTTTCAAACAGGGGCGGGGAAGGGTGTGTGCACCAGTGCAGGGGGTTGGGGCGAGGCTGCCGTTACACAGACGCACACCCACCTCCACGGACATGGACCAACTGCCGCTTTCACCGGTTGCTCTGTGTGTGGGCTATGGGTGGGGATGGGTGTAGTGCGGGAGCGCTCCTGCACCCCCTGCCACGGCAGTTACACGGGTGGCGCCCACTCATGCCCACGCACCAGATCTGCGTGCGTATGTGTGGGCCCATCTCATGTGAAAAGGGCCATTGATTTCATTTATTCAGTTCAAGAAGCAATATATTTGTTAGACCTCAGACTGGGGGAAATGTATTTCTTCGATCTAACAAAAAATTTGAGTCTTGCAAGTTCGACATAATCCCACTGTGCTTTAGTGCCAGCACACACTTGCTATGATTTACAGAGCACTTTTGTCCAGTAGAGTTAATTTTGTATGCCTAACTGATTTTAATCACTTTTTGTTTTAGTTCTGGAATTGGACTTCTAGAAACATTGTTGTCTCCAAAGATTTCACTTTAGTGTGTGCCTGTGTTTGGCAGCATTAAGATTGAATGGAGCTGATACAAAGCTAAAGCTTCTCTGAAGAGGCTGTTGATTGTTGCACGCAGCAGGAGATGGTACATTTCTCTTGCTTGTTCCCAGAAGATGTCAGTGAAAGTCAATGTAGTATATGTATAAGCACCAGTTTGCCCACTTCGTTTCTGGTTATGGACTTCCAGAGCAAAGTAATAAATAAAAAGACTGGAGGTAACTTAATCTGGAATTACTTATCTGGAGGAAGTGGGAGGGAATCTAGGATCGGCAAGAGAAGAATGTGAAAATAGTTACAATCTTTCCTATGCCACTCAGCAATAAGAATTATTCATCATGTGTGTCGCAGAGTCAGGCCCTTTTCACATAGACACTCTAACACTAATAAAAGTGTGCTCTACGAGTACCCTGCAACATATATAATTAAATGTAACACCAGTTTTATTAGTGTTTAGAGTGTCTGTGTGAAAAGGGCCTCAGAGGGCTTACATTATAGTTTCAGTTGGAGCACCAAGTAGACAACAAATATATCCACGGGAAGACTAGATACAGCAAGCAGTGTCCGATAAATATACAATGTAGCAATGACCTTTTTTTTCTTTCTTTTTGAGATGATGCTTGGGAGGTTACTGTACATCTTACAAAATGGTATTTAATAATTTTCAATGTAGGCATTTGTTTGGCTTGGTTTGATTCATTGAGCTACTTTGATGGTATTAGAGGCTTCAAAAGCATGCAAGGTACTAAATTTTTCTAGAATTACAGGTATAAAGCAGGTACAATTTGCCTCTCCCTCTCTACAGACTACTGAAGCCACAATTAGAAAAGCTATTTTGACAAAGTAGCTTTGTCTACCTTGAGTATGTATCGACAGGTCTCCCAAAGTTCGGAATGAATTTCTCAGATGCAGAAGGTACTGAAAGAACAGTGACAGATCTTTTGTCTCCTTTGGTTTGATGCTTACTAATGTTGGGTAAATTATTTATTTGTTTATATTTCTTAGGCTCATTTCTTAGTTCATGCTCATGGCATCTCGGGGCGGCGTACAACAAAAACAATAAGTAAAACAGCAATAAAACGCAGCAAAAATAAAAACATTTAAAAGCCCATCTAAAAGACACAACTACCCCCCCCCCACATTATATTATCCCAACCCACCCTCCCCTCCTCCAAAAGCCTGGGAGAACAGCCAAGTCTTGCAGGCCCGGCGGAAGGCCAACAAACTTGGAGCCAGATGGGCTTCCTCCGAGAGGGAGTTCCATAATAGCGGTACGGCCACCGAGAACGCCCTTTCCATTGTGGCCCCCCGTTTAACACGGGGGACCTCCAGGAAGGCGACCCTAGCAGACTGAAGGGGTCGTTCTGGGGCGTGGAGGGTAATTAGTGGGTAAGAGTGCTACAATGAACAGAATTACAAGTGAGTACTTCTACTCCTACAAAGGAACACAGTCAGTCAGTGGTTTGCTTTGAGAAAACCTGGTGGTTGATGCTTTGACAACCATTAGGAAATACTCCTGGACACCTGCTCCTAGATCACTGATGATCCTCAATGTGGATCATCCTGGATGTTCTGGCTTCCAGAGTTGTAGAACAATTTTTTTAATAGTCTTTACTCTGTCTTCTGAATGCTTGGTTTGGCTTGATTTACAGTAGTGATGAGCTCTCAAAGCAACAGTTAAAGTTAATGGTGGGGTGCAGGAGAATTTGGACCACAGGTGTTTGAAGTTGGAAACCCCAAAATTTGAAGCACCCAGTAATGAGGTCTACTTTTGAAAATGTGTAAAGATTTAAATAAATAAATAAATAAATAAATATATCCATCCTTGGGATCATTTATCAAAAGCTATCAGCTTTCCATCACTCAATCTTTAGTACAAGATTGCCTGTCCAAAATAAATATTCTGCTATTTCAACCATCAGTTATAAATGACTTCTTGGAGTAAATTTTATGGCCTCTTGTTATGCAGGGAATAAGATGTGGTGTTCACAAAGTGTTATTTTAACCTTGAAACTAGAGTTAACTCTTTTCAGACAAGGGCCCTTTTCACACGGGTGGGGGTGCGTTCCCATGGACCCCCACCCACCTTGACCCATCTCCATGCACGGAGCGTCAGGCATTGACGCCTGTTGCTCTGTGTGTGGGTGATGGGTGGTGATTTCCACGGGCGACCACCATCCTCCCCACACCTGTTGCGGTGTTTGCACGGGTGCCCCTCCCCACACGTGCAAGGGGGCGGGCATCCGTGTGAAAATGGCCAAGGTGATGGTCAGATCATCAGAGATGTGCTATTTAAATCACTAGGGTTAATCTTCATAGCTGCCAAAACAAGAATCTCTGTGGTGTTGGGGTGGGGTGGGGTGTGTGGAATGAGAGGTTACCACTTGGATTAGGAGAACCAGGCAAACATCTTAGAAAAACCTTCTCTGTTGACATTCCCAACATGATTACTTTAAATTGAAGCATGATTGTTTTCTTAATTCTGCAGTGAAGCCAGTGGCATTGTTTGATTGTCTTTATAAAGCAACCAGGATGCCCTTGCTGATTTAATTTTGGGAATTATTTATTCTCCTTTATATACATTGATTGGAATCTACATTAGGTGAGAGTCTTGGGCCATTTTACATGAGCCCCCCACGTGCAACTGGGTATTCAGGGTGTCCGTTTGACTGCTGGTGTGGGTGGGTAGGGGTGTGTGCATGCTCCTGTGCTTTACCCATCTCCACCCATTGCCCACACACAGAGGCACTGGACAAATCGAAGGTGCCTCTGTGCGTGAAGGTTGGTGGAGATGGGTGGGGGTCCGTGTAACAGGCTACCCACGTGCCGCACATCCATCGTGATGCACACCCATCCCCCCCATGCTCTGCGGCTCCTCCCGGCCCGTTTGAAAAGGGCCTTTGATGAAGTCATTTCTATGACTTGACTTCGTTATCTTTCCCACCTGTAAACTTGGATAACGATGCCTCCTATGTAAATGCTTTGAGATCTACAAATGGAAAGCGCTATTTAATGGTTGCATATTCTTATTTATTATGGGACTTTTAATTTGTCTCTGTTTCAATATGAGTAATACAGTCAATCCTTGACTCATAATTTCTATAGGTTTGTACTGTCCTGAGTTTGTTTTGGCTTGTTTGAAGTTGTGCCACTATAGGCAGGGACTTGTGTTTTCTGTGTTTCCCCCGCTGGCAGCAGCAGAGAAAACGTCATGCGCATGGGTCTGTGGCTATAGGGCTAGATAGCTCATTCAGCAAGACTTTTGATGTAAGCGAGGTTGGCAGTTAGTTTCAAAATTACTTGGATCCTGATTTTACTCATGTTGAAGAACAGGCGTTCCATGTTGTGGTCACTCAGCATGGTCCTGTGCTCAGTGAAGTCAAGGTCAAAGCTCCGGTTGATTTCAGCGGTAGAAGTTCAAGCCCCAAAGTATTTTGGTTGCTTGGGCATGCATGGGTGATACTGATACTTCAGGTGTTAAAAGAATAGGCGTGGCATGAATATGCAAGGGTCTAAATTATGCATCGTAATAAAATTATGAATAGGAGAATTTCCAGCCAGATCAGTCAGTCTATCATTTAGTGAAATTAAAGAGATAGTTGAAGTTCCATTAACAGGCTTAAACTCTAACCATAGAAGAGAAATCAGTAGTCTAGCAAATTAAGGCTTTCTTTCAGGAGTGGCAGGCCCCCACCTTTGGAAATACAAAAATCAAAATGTATACAGCCCCAGAGACTTAAAATTCCAATTGCCCTTCAGGAAGGGAGTTTTTCTTTCATGTGGACTTAATGTTATTCAGTGGAAATGACCCTGCAGTGCAGAGAGTCCCTGCAGGACAGGTGCAGTTGTAAGGCTCTGGGACTGTAATTAATTGCTTTCAGGGAAACTGGGGGATTATGTTACCTCAGTAATTAAGGTCCTCTAGAGCAAAACTTCTAGAGGCATTTGTGCCAGCATCAGTGAAGCAATTTGGAGCCTGTGCCGACTTCATGATGGTATTCAGAAATAAGAATAACACAAGGAGGTATGCGCTGTCCAGAGGATAAGTTTAAAAGCAAACTAAGAGTGGAATAAACAAATGTATATTGGTAATTTAACTATTTCCTTCCCAGAATGCATTTTGAAATAATGATTGTGGTAAACAATTTTATACTAGTCACTGAATTATATTTTCACAATATACTAGAAAGTGTTAGGTTCCTTATTAGGAACTTACTGACCTTTGCATTTGAAATAGTGTGGAGATGTTTTTAGATGTGTGCCTGATGTACCACCAAAGTAAAGTAAGTTAACAGTATTGCTGACTCTTAAAGATGCCACTCTTGGTTTCTGTGAGTTTTATATTTTGAACCTTACAAAGTTTCTGTGCAATACAAAGTTTCAAATGTTTTTTAATTATAGAACTGCAGGAGCTCTGTAGTTAAGGTGACTGCATCACTCTGTTAAATCACAAACATGCTATGTATTATAAAATTGGGATGATTTCTTCTATCACTGTTAAATTTCGTACGGAGGATCGCTTAGGTGAGGGGTAGAATCTATCCAAATTTCAGGCAAATCAGATGAAAAACAAAGTTACAGATGTTTGAATTTTTGGATGCAGAATAACGTTTGTGTGGCCTGAATGGATTTTGTGTTTTTAGTTTTTGAAAATCTTTTGTATAGTTTTTAAGTTCTGATGTTTTGAAGTGTCTATTTTGGCAAATGGGGAGAGTGAGAAAAGAAGTGTTGCTGTCTGTTTCACTAATGTTCTGTTGAACATGAGAAGATAAGCTTTCATGAGTGCTACTGTTATATGGACCTGAGTGACCTTTATTGCAGGCAATTGTACCGCATTTTATTGCAGGCATTTATTGCACCCTATTCTTGTATGGACATAATAGAGACAACAGGAATACCAGTTGGAAGTAATGGACCTTTGTAAATGCCAGTAGCCCTTAATGGGCAGTAAACAATACAATGACAGATACTTAACTGAAACAAAGGGAGTGTGGGAGGATCTGAAAAGCCAAAGAAGCTGAGGGAGGGACTAAAAACAGACAGGAAGGGGATAAAAGTGAGGAAACCACATAGAGGAAATGGAAAGGCAGGGATGGAATGAAGGTAAGAAACAATTCAGAGCACCTAGAATTTGGGGGTGGGGGGCTGGGTTGAATGATGGATATGAGCCCACATGAAGCAGCTGGAATCAGCTGGACATGGGGCTGGATGGAATGATGAGTAGGAGGACACCAGGAGGAGTGGCTGGAGTGATGGGCTGAGTGGAATAACAGGTAAGTCTCCAAGAGTGGCTGAAAAGATGGGGGTGCTGAGTGGAATGACGGGTAGGATGACACTGGAGTGATGAGGGGTTGGGTGGAATAATGGGTAGCAGGCCACTGGGAGTGACAGGAACTGGGCGGGGCGTGTGGGTGGAATGATGGGTAGGAGGTCTTCAGAAGTGACTGAAATGGCGGTGAGCTGGTGGAATGGCATATTAAGAGGCCAGAGGGAGTACCTGAAATGAGAGACTTGCTTACTTTTCCCCCCCTCCTGGCAAAGGAATAGAGTTGAGAGAGACCGTATGGCCTCTTAATATGCCATTGAGTAATTTTACATGAGTTGGACAGAATCCTTTTAGGCATGTAACTGACAAAGATTAGAGCTGCAAGGGAAACACTCTGATGAGGAAGGGTCTGCAAAGCAATCTCCCCTCATTTCCCCACCTTCCCATGAAATTGAGGTGAC
The DNA here is from genome assembly GCA_003113815.1 of Sphenodon punctatus. NCBI lineage: Eukaryota > Metazoa > Chordata > Lepidosauria > Sphenodontia > Sphenodontidae > Sphenodon > Sphenodon punctatus. Next base: position 914,335 of record QEPC01002001.1, on the reverse strand, counting down.
TGCTCCCAGGTTGGCAGGAGGTGGGGTGGGGTGGACTCTGCTGGTGAAAGTGACAGAGCTGGGGCTGAAAGGGAGTGGCTGGCTGTTCTGGTTGCCAAGTAAATTCCCCAGCAGGTGAAACTGACATGGCTACTGCTCTCTGTTTGGAACCATACCCTGTGGTAAAATGACAAAGCTCTGGCCTGCAAGGGAGGTTTTCCAAAAGGAGGAGTCTTTGAAGCAATCTCCCTCTCTGCCACTTCCCCCCTTCCTCTGGTGAAACTGTCAAAGCTGAGACTGAAAGGGAAACTCACTGTCAGAAGGTGCAGGGACAGGTGTCTGAAATGCAAATCTAGAAGGTTTGCTACACTGTTGCAATAGAAACTATGTTCTGGGTGGGAAAACAGAACCCCTTGACAGAAATGTGTCCTTACCAGAGCATCAGGCCAGGAAGCTTCAGGGAGAAGAGGAGAAGTGGTGTTGGAGTGTCTGAAGTAGACTGTGTCCACAATTATTTTTCAAGAGTGACCACTCACCTTTAGTCTTACTGGAAAAGCAGATCTTCTGAGGTGAGAGTTTGCTCAATTTGTACTGAGTCCAAGGGATGCTTTTTTTTTAGTACCGAGCAAGGGGGAGTATGGAACGAAGCAGAGTTAGTGCAGAAGCATGGAAATTTGACTGCAAGCAGCAGTATTACCATCAGTTTCCCCACTCCCACAATACAATATAGTATTTCATTGCATGATAGAAGTGGGCAAATATTCCCCTGCCCATAATCACCTATGCAGTGAGCAGATGCACTTGAGCTACTGCCTGAGAAAAGAACAATAAATGAAGGAGAAGTTGTGGCCATATTGGAGACCAAGATCAAGCACATAATATTGGGACAGGGAGGAGCTTGCTGTCCCCAGCTTCAGAGTTGCCCCCAACTGCAGACGGAGAGGACTGGAGCTGAAAGCCCAAGGCAAAGTGTGAATGCATGGAGCCTAAATTGTAAGCAGACACAACATGTGAGACTGTATAACGTCTTTACTGCTTCCATGGCACACTAGTTAAGGCAGGAGCCTTAACTTACAATTTCCATGCTTTTTGGAGCATGGCTGAATTTGTAAGAGCCTTGACTTCTCTCTTAAACCCAAGGCTCTACTCCATTCTTGTCCTCCTTGACCTCTCTGCAGCCTTTGACACTGTCGACCACTTGCTTCTATTGGACTCGCTTTACTCTTTGGGCTTCCGTGGCTCTGTCCTTGACTGGTTCTCCTCCTACCTCTCTGACCTTTAAAGTCTCGCGCCCCGAGTCAAACTCCTTCTCCCTCCCCCTTTTGGTTGGGGTCCCCCATGGCTCTGTCCTTGGCCCTCTCCTCTTCTCTATTTACACCCTGTCCCATGGGAAACTTATTGCCTCCCACGGATTCCAATATCATCTCTACGCTGATGACACCCAACTCTATCTTTCTACCCCCTCTCTCTCCTCTTCTGTCCACTCACGCCTCGTCAACTGCCTCTCTGATATCTCCGCCTGGATGTCCCGACGTCAACTCAAGCTCAACATGGCCAAGACCGAACTCCTCATTTTTCCTCCCTCCTCTTCCTCTCCCTCTAACCTGCCCATCTGCATCGATGGAGTCACCATCCATCCTGTTCTCCAAGCCCGTAGCTTGGGCTTCATCTTTGACACGCACCTCTCTTTTAAACCTTACATTGACTCTGTTGCCAAATCCTGCCGATTCGCCCTCCATAACATTGCTCGGATCCGCCCCTTTCTCTCTACCTCCTCGGCCAAAACCCTTGTTCATGCCATGGTTATCTCTCGCCTCGATTACTGCAACCTCCTCCTTGCTGGCCTCCCTCGCTCTCACCTGTCCCCCCTTATCGCAATCCAAAACTCTGCTGCCAAGGTCATTCACTCTGCCCGTCGCTTCGACCATGTGCAGCCTCTCCTCTTCTCTCTTCACTGGCTCCCCCTTCCTGAACGTATCCTGTTTAAACTCCTGGTATTCACGTTCAAAACACTCCACAACCAAGCTCCCCCTTACCTCTCGGACCTAATCTCCCTACGCACTCCTGCACGCGCTCTCCGCTCTTCCTCTGTCCCCTCCCTCACTCTCCCTCGTTTCTCCTGCTCACCTAACCGCCTTCGACCCTTCTCCCTCGCTGCCCCCCATGCCTGGAACTCCCTCCCTACCCACATCCGCCTTGCCCCCTCCCTCCGCTCCTTAAGACCCACTTTTTCTTCGCCACCTTTCCCGTTGCCTGCTAGTCGTTCCCCATATACTTACTGTCTGCCCTCCTCTGCAGACTGCTGCAACCAACCTGATTGTAACCAAGCCACGCACACGCACCTGAGACTTCGCATCTGCTTAAATGTTTGTTTGTCTTCTCCCCTGTCTCTCCCATTGTCCCCTCTCCCTGTCTCCCCCTCCTTGTCTTTTAGATGTAAGCCACAGGCAGGGACTGTGTCTGTTTCTATGTTCTGTACAGCGCAGGTACATGACCGGCGCTATATACATGTTTATAATAATAATAATAATAATAATAATACTTGTTGATCTAAGAATAATATATCTTGTATGAGATGAGCCAGGTTAGCCGTGTTCCTTTGAAATTATCATAATCTGCCACAATGGAGTATGATGTGGTTTCATTATGGTTGCTAATTCATTCATTCCTTTCCCTCAAATTTCTCACAACACTAGGGGTGGGAAGTTCGGCCCGGAGCCTGGGTCCGGTCTGTTTTTAAAACAAAAAATCCAGGGTGGGTGGGGGGGTGTCCCCCCTTCTTACCCGCACAGCCTGGGGGGGGAGGTTTTGGGGGGTTTTCATTGATTTTGATGCGGACACTTCCCCATTGAAAGTAATGAAAAAAACCGGTACCGGTAAACCGGTTTTACTGATAAAAACGATTTTTTAGAAACCGGTAACCGGTAAAACCGATACCCGGGTTTTTCACTTTGGTCCCACCCCTATACAACACCCCTGTAATTGTAAGCATGAATTGTCATGGAATTTTAGACCATTCTCATTGACTGGTTTGATTGGAGAATCAATCATGATTCGTGCATTCATTTGTGGTGCTTCTTCCACCACAGACACACAAGACGGGACAAGTACTAATAAAGGCAGGTCACCAAAAATGACACAGTACTCTAAAGATCATGCTTACTGTATATCCTGTTGGTTGGCAGTGTTTTTGAAATTCTGCTGTACAGGTGGCTGCACTATTCCATTGCATATCTGATACTTTAATCTAATATTTTGAAGTCAAAGTTTCATAGTTTAAAAGCTGTCATTTCTTATTTCAATAATATTTCTACACTTATATAAATGTATGCCTAGAGTGGACAACATGGAGATGATTCATTCTGGAAAGGAAAAGGGATATGGACATTTCTTTTTCCCTTCTGTGGAGAGAAGGGTAGCCAAAGGACCATGTACCTTCCATTTAATAAGAATGATATTTTCTAGGAACTGCTGCATTTTCCTCACCCTGCTGAAGGATTGCCATAGCAAGTTTATCAGCCCGACTATTTGCAAATTAGTTTATGCAGTGGATTCTGTATTTTACATTCTCACCTCTGTGTTAATGATCTAGCGTGATACAATAAAACTTCAATATGATGATAATGAACTGTATGTTACAGCACCAAAGAAAAAGTTAATTATGCCAAGGTGTTCACTGTAGTAGTTTGGCAATGTGCAGGCACTCATGTTCACTGTGTTTTCCCGATTTCTGCCAGGACCAGTTGATAACTATTGATTGTCCAGTGCCAGGTACACTGCTGGCACTATAAACATAAATAAATAAATAACAACAACAACTTGGGTCCATGACAATTTACAGTTGAAAGAAATTATTCTTGAAATTGAGATTGTTTTAAACAGGAATTCATTATTAGCACATGTTGTTATAGTGAGGTTTGATTGTACTTGAAATTTGTCATGATGGATGCCTTGATTCATCAAGAGATGGCTGTTGTCTGTGTTTGTGGACTTACCCATGCTCCTGACACAGTTAGCAGTGGTACCCCAAATATTCTCAGCCATAGATAAGTTTCCAGAAGCTGCCAATTTAGGTATTGAATGAGTAAATAAACCTTGGAGGTAGCAACTTGCCCAAGCCCACCCCATGAATATATGTCTAAGATAGGAGTTGAAACCTAATCTTCTAGGCCCAAGTTCAACACCTTATCCATTAGCGTGTGTGTGTGTTTGGGGGGAAAGAGAGGGGGAGGAATAGGAGAGTGGGAAGAAAGAGAGGGAGCAGGATATATGGCATGGAGAAGGTCCTCGGCTATGACAGACAAGTTGAGGGAGGGGGACAGAGTCTAAAGAAGTTTGATAGCCACTGGTCTACACTGTCTCATTTCAGTGGTCTCTGGTAATTGTCTGCCCTGCCCTCATTTACAAAAAAAGAAAAGATCAGTATTTGTAAGTACTTTAAAAAGGGAGTAAAAGCCTCAAAAACTGCCAAAAAGCTTTCGTTCTCAATTTCCCCCTCTACAATATTTTCCCAGTTCTTGTTTGTAA
>QEPC01002001.1:874393-894005 GCA_003113815.1 Sphenodon punctatus | reverse complement strand
CCCCCCCCCCCCCACCTCTCTCCTGTCCTCCTTCCCTCCTGCCTCCCTGGAGGAAATCTCCTCCCTGCTCTCCTCCTCCAGCCCCTCCCCCCTGGACCCCATTCCTTCCTGCCTCTTGACCTCCATTGCCTCCACCGTCGCCCCTCCCCTCCTGCACATCATCAACCTCTCCCTCTCTACCGGCTCCATCCACTCTGTCTTTAAACATGCCACTGTCTCCCCCATCCTCAAAAAGTCCACTTTGGATCCCTCTGAACCCTCTTAATTACTGTCCATTTCCCCAGACCATTGCGGATTATTAGGTCATCTTGCCCAAGATCGGTTTAGATCCTCTTGGCTAATCACCATGGAAAGGCAAGTCCAAAAGATAGGATTCTCAGTGGGGTATTTCCGCATGAAAGGTCGTAAGGTTGCCAAAGCAGAATTAAATGTAAGACTGTCCGATATGGCCCAGCAACTGGATGTCGCAGCTATTTCAGCAACCCCTTCTCTGGGACCTTACTTGTAGTTAGCTCCCCTGCAGGGCAAATTGGCTGCATATTGGTACTCTTTCCCCCCGATACAGGGAAAACTTTTTACGTTAGCTAGACTAAATGCCCTCCCCACCAGGATTCTAGAAGGGCGTAGGCTAGCCATTCCGTATGGATGGCGTCTGTGCCCCTTTGATCACTTGGAGGTGGAATCAGTAGTCTATGTTCTACTGGAATGTCAGCTCTACCAGGATCTAAAGATGCAACACCTACTTCCTTTGCTGACTAGATTTCCAGGCAGAGCTAACTCTGAATTTCTTCGTGTCTGCCTGGCAGATACCAATCCAAATCTTACCCAGGCGGTGGCCAAATTTTTGGCGCAGGCCTTTATTAAAAGGGATCGCTTTTTGAAGTTTCAAGCAGCAAAAGCCTTGCCAAGCATTTAAAGCTCTCCTTTACAGATGAAGCCAGGGGGATAGCCTGGCACTCTTTGCTGTCCCTGAGTACACGGTTGTTCACCCTTGTTACTGTTACCTTAATGATGCCGCTGCACCTTATTTAGGCAGCAGTTAATCTTGCTCCTCTGGTTTGTAGTCAAAATGACTCGCCGGGGAAGCGTAGAACCGCACAAGCTATAAGGTATTCTACATTAGATGGCCCCATGGTAGGGGTTAGTATACCCGTGTGGATACCGTAGAATGCTATTGAATGTACGGTTATTGCTATGGTTCTATATGCTGGTTGTTGCCATGGAGGTTATTTGCATTTATCGGTGTACTATTATGTATATCAACTCTGAATTTTAATTTTATGATTATATTTAAACTTTTTTGGTTCAGCAATGATCATATGGTTACGCCTTAATAAATAATTGAATTGAATTGAAATTACCATCCTGTCTCGCTCCTCCCTTTTGCTTCCAAGCTCCTTGAACAGGTTGTCTACTCCAGTTGCCTCAACCTCCTCTCTGCCAACTCCTCCCTTGACCCACTCCAATCTGGCTTCCGCCCCCTTCACTCCACTGAAACCGCTCTTGCTAAGATCACCAATGATCTTCTTGTGTCTAAATCCAACTGCCTTTATTCTGGTCCTCTTTGATCTTTCTACTGCCTTTGACAATGCTGACCTGGATCACTCCACTCCCTTGGATTCCGGGACTCAGTTCTTGACTGGTTCTCCTCCTACCTTTCTGACAGCTCCTTCAATGTATCTCTTCCTAACTCCTCCCCCTCCTCCTCCCTACCCCTCTCGGTCGGGGTTCCCCAAGGCTCCGTCCTTGGCCCGCTCCTCTTCTCTGTCTACACCCAGTCTCTAGGCAAACTCATTGCCTCCCACAACTTCCAATACCACCTATACGCTGACGACACTCAACTCTATCTCTCCACTCTTTCCCTCTCCCCCTCTGTTCAAGCTCGTCTCACTAACTGTCTCTCCAATATCTCCGCCTGGATGTCTCAACACCAACTCAAACTGAACATGGCGAAAACTGAACTCCTGATCTTCCCTTCCAGTCCTTCCTCTCCCTATTCCCTGTCAATTGCCATTGACGGGGTCTCCATCCTCCCTGTCCACCAAGCTTGCAGCTTGGGCTTCATCTTCGACTTGCACCTTACCTTCAAACCCTACATTGACTCCGTGGCCAAATCCTGCCGCTTCTCCCTCCACAACATTGCCAAGATCCACCCTTTTCTGTCTGTCTGTCTCTGCCAAAACGCTCATGCATGCCCTAGTCATCTTACGCCTCGACTATTGTAACCTCGCTGGCCTTCCCTGCTCTCACCTTTCTTCCTTATCTCTGTTCAAAGCTCTGCGGCCAGGATCATCCACCTAGCCTCTCCTCTCCTCTCTCCATTGGCTCCCTCTTCCCGAACGTATTTTGCACAAGCTCCTCGTCTTCACCTACAAAGCCCTTCACAACCTCGCTCCCCCCCACCTCTCTGCCCTGATCGCCCTCCGAACCCCTGCTCGAGCACTCCGCTCCTCCATCCCCTCCCTCGCCCTCCCACACCTCCCCTGCTCCCCCAACCATCTTCATCCCTTCTCCCTTGCTGCCCCGCACGCCTGGAACTCCCTCCCTGCCCTTGTCTGCCTTGCCCCCACCCTCCACGCCTTCAAGTCCCTCCTCAAAACCAACCTCTTCCACTCCACCCTTCCTAACTCCTGCTAATCACCTGTTATCTGCAAACTCCCAATTTACTGTAGCCAAGCACGTGTACCTGAGCTCTCGCATCCTCATGAATGTTGCATCCCTTGTCTCTCCCTCTGTTTTCCCCTTCCCTGTCTCCCCTCCCAGTCTTTAGATTGTAAGCTCTCGAGCAGGGACCATGTTTATCTTATGCTTTGTAAGCGCCAGGTACATCGCTGGCGCTATATAAATGCTTATAATTATAATAATACTAAATAATAATAATAAAATGCACTGTAATTCTATGTATTAAGCAGTTACATAATGAATGTATACTCCACCGTTACAGAATAATTATAGAAATTCACAAATACAATTAGGAAGATTATGCACAAGAGTTTTTAATAATTAATAGTGCACACACCCTTAACTTGTTCTATTTCATTCTGGATTTTCTCTGCTAACATACCGTCTAAAGTGGGAAATTGGGTCTCCTTATAATGATCCATTTTGAGTTTGTAATATATGCTGCATTTGATCAACACCTCTCTCTCTTCAATGTCAGCACCTCAGTATCTGGAGCTAACTAAGAGGTCTAGCTGTTTTTAAACTAGGATAACTGACAATCTTCCAGATGTGTGCTGTCTGCCGCCATTCATTTTAATATGATGACTAAAAAAAGCTCAGCTGGGCATAATTTATAAATGCCACTTATGCAAGCTGGTATGGATCTCACTTTAGAGTTAAGATAGCAGTATTCTTCAAGGGATTGATTAATATCAGTAGTAGTCTTAGTGTTATTTTTTCTGGGATGACAATGGGAAGAGTAGCAAATTAGAAGACCTATTTAAACTAGTTTTTAATAAGACCACTATCACAGTAATTTATGTTCAATGACTTTGTCTTCAGAACGCCACAACGGTATTGGGCAGTATTATTATTTCCATTTTACAAGTGGGGAATAAGGCTCACAGAGCTCAAGTGACTTGCCCAAGTTCACAAAAGAAGTCTGTAGCAGAGTCAGAAATAGAACACTGAACCTGAGTCCCATCCACTGTTACTCGCTGCTAGACCAGTCTTCTGCTGTAAGATCTTTTTGATCCTTTTTGAGTCTTGCTGCCTTGTGTTTTGTTGTGAAAGATAGTGATTTTTTTTTTTCTTCAGGTTGTATCTTGATCTCCTAAATATCCAGGCATGCAACTTAGGTTAGCATGAAGCAGATAAGAATAATCCATGTAAATCTTTATTGACTTCTTCATAAGGATGCATTTTATTTTATTTTTTTCCTCACCTTCGTGGCAGCTTTAATAGTGTTTTCATAAAATATGATGGATTTATAAATATGTTTAACATGTCTTCCCCTTTTTGTCTTAGTTCTTTGCTTCCAACTTGCAGATGCAGTGGCTGAACAATAAACTGTGTGGTGTGACAGGTAGATTTCACAATTTACCTGCTGTAATAGTGTGCTATGTAATGCCATTCAATCATCTCAGAATTTTACTTGCCTGATTAGTTGAGTGCAGCAGATTTTCAATTTAAATGTAACTTCATCTGCTTGATTAAAAATGTAACAGAACATTATCTGCTGCAAATAAATTTCAGAGGAAGAGATGATTTTGCCTGTTTAAAAATAACATCTGTTTGTATTGGCTGGGAGCAGCTGATTAATACCTCTCTAATTTCGAGGTTTACCAGTCCAGCTCACCTGTCTCTTTGCATGGATAGTTGAAATTGATGTCTGTTGGGTATAAACATTTACCTGTTGATGTTTAGTTGATGGATTTCTTTTTTAAGGATAATATAAAATCCCATCATTGGGCATTCATTTATTTGCTGCTCATCAAGATGATTGACAGTTTTGCCAACAACGTGGAAAAGAGGTCTCCCGTCTTAGTGTGTAAGAGAGAAATTTACTTCTCAGTGATGAGTGCTGCAACAGTAAAACAGATTTCCAAGAGCTTTTTTTCACTTCCTAGCTCTTAATTTTGGTCATTTGGGATTTAAAGCTATTATGAATTTGGTAGGTGGCAGTAGACTGCTGACAGGACAATATGTGATTGTATTTCATTAAGGACTGATGTCTTGTTTTGGATTTTAAAATGTGAAGAACACTTGTTTTTTATTTTAAAACATACTGAACTGCCAGAATAGTGTGAGTTTGTTAATATAGCTTGCTGAACAAAGATTTTAGAAAACTGAGATAGTTAACTAGGAGAGGTGTGCGGGAGGGCACAATTTTAGTTTAGTTTTCCTGTTTAAAAAAAACGGATTTTTTTTTTTCCATTTTGTTTTTGTTTAAAATTTCATTTTCCATTCATTTCTCTGGGCAACTTCATTCATGTTATTGGGCATTCACTTACATGGCTTGCCTTTGCTTAATAGCTATTTTAAGTTGACCCTGTGATGCTTTCTCATCCCCAAACTGTTGCTGTTAACTGCTAGGTGTCCCTCCACTGTAGAGGTGGCTGGCAGGCATAGAGATGCTGTCAGTGTCTGGCAGCCAGTGGGAGTTAGAGGGCAGTCATGTCCTAAAAAGCATTGGTGGCCAACACGGTGGTGCCTGCCTTACCTGACCTGTGGAGAGGTGAAGCTTGCATTTGAGAGAGGATGGGAGAGTAAGAAAGAAACCCCTGTCTGGTCCAAGGTGCCATGGGCGCCTCTTCTCTTTCTGGCAAGCAGAATAAGCATGTGGGCACAGAGGGCTGTCTCTTTCTGGCGGGTAGCATGAGGGCACACAGGTGACACTCACTCTCCTTCAGGCGGGCAATAGCAGATTGTGTGGGCACAGTGGCCAGTGTCTCCCTCATTTAGCGTGGCAAAACCCTAGCTATCACAGACTTCATAAGCATATGGTGTAAAATTTTGGACTTTCAGGATGTCCCTCAAGGTGTCTGGAATTGCAGGTCCAGACACACTCCACCTGGAAAAAAAATGAGGGAGCTTTGGAATGGGTGAAATGAATCAGAAAGGAGGGAATACGTGCCCCTGCCAAGTACTCTGTAAAACAGAATTGACAGCTTAAAACAGCCTATAGCTTTCACAGTACCCTCCTTCCAGCGACCCTGATTAGGTACTGCCAAGTTGTGGCACCATTGAACGAAGCCCTATGACAGGGGTTCTCGGTCTTCATCAAGTGCTCCCAAGATGTCTTTGTGATGACTGTTGGTCAGTGGGGCTGCCAATCATGACGCCAGTCTCCTGCTCCGCCCCGCTTCTCTGACTTTTTGCAACGTTGTTTTTCTTCTCAGGCAGGTCAGCCAGCCTGAGAGGCAAAACAAAAATGAAAATTAGCAAACAGAATTCTGTTTGCACTAAATTTAATTTGTTTCCTTAATAACTAAAACAAAATTGGGGAAATTCATGTTAGTTATTAGGGAAACAGAAACAAAATGTACACCCCTATTAACCCACCTGCCTTACGTATTGTGGTTCTTCAAGGCAATTATGTACGAATGTTATACTGGGGTGGATTGGTGAGGGGAGGATACATGTTAGGGTGGGGGTGGTTTTCCCTACCAGTGTGAGTGGGAAAGGGAGGGACTGGGTTGGGGGAGGGGGGGGTCTTGCTTCCTGGTGTGAGAGGGAATCATTTATTTATTTATTTAATTTTTTAAAAAAAAATCTACCCCGCCCCTCCTGCCACAGGCAGCTTACAAATTCTAAAACATCAGTTAAAATCACATAAAAGGAGGAAACGGCAAAAAACATCCCACCCCACCATCCCCAACCCCCCTCCTATTACCTATCTCCCCTGCCAAATGCCTGGTGGAATAGCCAGGTCTTACAACTACTCTGAAAAGAGGGGAGATCCGGGGCCAGCCAAGCCTCTACTGGAAGGAAGTTCCACAGCCGTGGTGCGGCCACCGAGAATGCCCTCCCCTGTGTGGCCCCCCGAAGAACTTTGGGGACCTTGAGCAGGGTGCCCCGGATGACCCCAAGGAAGGTTTTTTACGTGACCCGGTGAGAGCGTGGGGGGTGGAGGAGTGTGAGGATCTCTCTCACCATCTGGGTGGGACAGCCAGGGGTGGGAAGGTCCAGATGGGGGGCTTGCTGGGGAGAGGGCCACGGCCATTGGGGTAATGATGGGTATGGGGAAAATACAGTCCCAGTGGGGGATATGTTCGATCTGCGAGGCAGGACAAATGCTTAGTTTCTGTCCCCCTCACTTCCCTCCACGCAGGTAGTAAGATGTATCATGATTTGGGGGAGCCTGGCCCAAAGCTGATGCTGTTGAACGTGGGGTCGGTGGTCAATAAAGTTACAACTGTCCAGGAATTCATCCTGGACCATGTGGCCAACCTCGCATGTATCACGGAGACCTGGTTGGACACCGACTTGGGGCCTTTATTGGCTGACCTTGTTATGGCCAGGTACTCCTTGCAGCATCAGTCACAGCTAGAGGGATGGGGGTGGGTGGGGGTAATCATTATTTTTAGAGAATCATGGTCTGTCAGGAGGTATCCGGTGCAATAGATGCTGGGTATTGAGGGCCTCCATCTTGTGATCAGTGAGGCAGGAGACAGATTAGGGGTGCTGCTGGCATACCGTACACCTACCTGTACGGCAGTATTCCTACACACTGACGGAGCTGGTGTCGGAGGTGGTATTACGATCCTCAAAGACATTGTTCTTGGGGGACTTCAATATTCACTCTGACACCAGTCTTGGTGGGGCGGAGCGTGAGTTCATGGCAACCATGGGCCTGTCTCAAGTAGTTAGCAGCCCAACACAGGATGTGGGACATACCTTGGATCTGATTTTTTGCACTGGCCTTGAAGCGGGGGATCCGTTGGTGGGGTAGGTGTTAGCTGAGCCCTCATCATAGACAGATCATTACCTCCTGCAGACTTGTCTCCCAGCACACGTCTGCCCCCGGATAGGTGTGGAACCAGTTTGGTTGGTCCACCCCCAGAGACTGATGGAACCTGAGAGGAATTGGGGAATTGCCCTCCAGTCTTGATTGTCCACTTGATGACCTCATTACCTTTTGAAATACCTTGTTGACTGAGGCCATTGACCAGACGCTTCCCAGGCGTCCGCTTCCCCAGCATCGGCACTGCAGGCTTCTTATGAGGACAGGTTGCTGTGAGCGCATTACACCAGTGCTCCGTTTGCTGCACTGGCTGCCTATAGTTTTCCGGGCCTGATTCAAGGTGTTGGTTTTGACCTATAAAGCCCTAAACGGCTTGGGCCCTGCCTACCTGTGGAACTGCCTCATTCCCCAGGCCCTGGAGCGGCCCTTGCGGTCTGCCAGGGCTGCTTTCTTGGAAGTCCCCCGGGTATCCCGGGGGGCAACTCTGGAAAGAGCATTCTTGGTGGTCGCACCTAGGCTGTGGAACTCCCGGTGGAGGCCTGGCTGGCTCTGGGCCTCCCTTCCTTCCGACGAAGATGCAAGACCTGGCTGTTACATCAGGCATTTGGTGAGGGAGATGGGTGATGTGTAGGTGGGGGGTTAAGATGGGGGGTGCTGATTATTCCCCCCAGTTTTAGCTGAAATTTAATATAGTGTTTTAATCTATTTTTACTAGCGTATTTTTGTGTTTTGTGTTTTAATTGTTAGCCGCCTCGAGCTGCTGGGAGCAGAAGAGGCGGGCTATAAATATTTTAATACTATAAATAAATAAAATATATAACAGCTAATGCAATTCAACAATAGAACTTCTAAATGCAAAGTGTGTATCTCTGGTGTGATTAGCTCCAGTGTCACCATCCAAGAGCAGGGTGCAGCCTGGGATGCCAAGGAGCTATTAATGCTAACCAGCTGATGAGCAGTTATCTACTTTTAGCTCTAATGGGTATTCAGAGCTGCATCCTGTCCCTGTCCAGGGCCAGCTGGAGCAACTCCAGCCAGGAAGAAGCACCCATAATTTTGAACTTTTAGGATGTTCCTCAAGGTGTCTGGAATTGCAGGTCACTGTAGTGATTGCTTTTGCAAAGAATAATTGAATTAACTCAAATTTCTACCACAGGTAGTAGTAAACATTGATCACTGTTTGCTTTCTTAACATCATGGTGCCTGCTAATTCCACTTCTTATAAAACTAGATAATGTGGTCCATTGGCTAGTGCAACAGGCAGTCAGGAGAACTGAGTTCTAATCACCACACTCACTGGATTTTGTGTTGGTGGGTAAATTGCTTCACCTTTCTGTGGCTAAGACAAGTTGAAAAGCGACATGCATGTCCTAAACGTTGTTATGTTTGCACAAACTAGTACGGGGTGGTCAAAGTTTCCTAATCCCAAGAGCCACAATGAGGCCAAAGAACTAGCTGCATGTAGTTCTAGAGTCACAGTTTGCCCACTTCTGTACTAGTAAAAGACAGGTGTAGATCTTAGAAGTTAGTTCTCTTTCTGTAAAGGTAAAATGTGAGTTTTACAAAGAACAGAAAAGTCTTTCAATATTTCATGTTGGCTGGTTGGTGCATTACAAAAAAAGAAAATGAGGGACGCCTAATATGTTGGCATAAGTATTATTTGTTTCTTAAGAATTCATGTGTATCTATATGTATACTGTATTCACTTGAAAATGCTTGAGTACGTAGTGTCTTGCTTGTTGGAATTCTATGCTGTTGCTTTTTCTTTAATGCATTTTAAACTGGAGTACTTTCATTAACTAAGAAAAAACTTCCAACATATGGAGTCATTAATCTCAGTGCTTTCATCCCCAAAATTAAATTTTTTAGGCCTGAGCTAATGGAGTAATTGATAGAAGTAGGAAGCTGTTCCATGTAGAGTTGCCACTAGAAGGGGATGAGGCACAGACTTTGTCAGTGGGTTTCAAAGTTATTTGGTAAGAGGAGAAGAATTTTGAGAATCTGAAACTGTAATTTCTGCTTCAGGTTCAGGTGGGCAATGCTCTCAGAATTCGCTGCTCACTACACTGTAGTTATTCTGGACAGCAACGAGTTCTAGTGTTTAAAAATCCCATATCTCCAGCCTGTGTGCATTTCCCTGTGCTTCTGTGCAGCCCCACCAGCACTTGGCTCTGTGTGCTCTCATCCTCTCCTCTACCACTTCCTGCTGTCCCCTACCCCCAAACTCCCCCTCCTCAGTTGCAGTTCCCACTGTCCCATTATTATTTTTTTACCTCCCCTCTGCATTTTATTTCAATTGCTGCAGGAGTGCATTGTGAGCACCGAATGTTTACAATTCAGCCAAATTGGAGCAGAATTTCACCGACATGGTAAAAGGCATATCCTTGTGAGATGAGCTATGCCCTTTCCAAATTTCATGTTCTTACTGGAGAGTGCAGAGATGCTAGAACTTTTCTCAACAAACTAATTGGGGGGAAGTGCTAGCACAGGCAAAACATACTTCGAAATGGGTGGCCCATATTTTTCTGAATTGCTACAAGAAAAAAAAAAAAGATTTAAGTAAACGCTCAGCAAGTACAGTTGTTTGACTCTGACAAAGTTATAAACTTACAGAAAGCAGGGTTGAAGGATAAACCCATTGCTTCTAACTCTCTCCACAGTAAAAATGAAAGTGACCCAGGTTTCATAGTTGTTTTGTGATACGACTATTACTTCCTTCTTTTAAAACTTCTGTAACAATATATTGGCATCAGAGCTAGTCTGAAACGCTTTCAATTTTTTCAAACTTGTTGGTTTGCTAGGTTTTATTATTGTCATGTCTTAAAAAACACTAGATTAGGCTCAATATATCTCCCTACTGTAGTTAAAAACAGATTTATGTGCAGGACATGTAAATAAACATAATAGATTATTTTCTTTTTGTATGGTCATTTTCTCATTGTGCAGGAGGAAAAAAGGTTATTGTATTTTTTTCCCCTTCAATCTAGAAACTGTTCAAAAAAGTCTCTTGAGACTAATCCAAGCTATATGGAAAACAAGGGAGGGTACTTCAGAGGATTTGTTGAAGTTGTGCCATTGTTAGTCTTTGAGGTTTTAGACTGCTCTTTCAATAGGTCAAGATGACCTCATCTTTCCATGGCCACTAATCCACAGCCTCCATTTTCATAATGTCTTAGAAACATTTACTCAGGGAAATTTGCACTGATATTTTGCCTAAAAGTCCTAAAGTCAAAAAAGTTAAACCCCAGTCATGTTTGCTTATATGCATACTATTATTATTAGGTATATTAATTACAAAGTTTTGAAAAATTAAGCCACAATTTGAATTTAATATTTTCTATTGTTTGGTGCAGTAATATTCTAACAGCCTAAGTGTAGCTGGCACTTACTTAGCATATGGGACATAGTTTTCACCTTCTAAGTATTGCAAACAATTGGTTTTTAAAAAAAATAAATTATTTCCCCCCTAAGTATATCAAGTAAGTCTTAGTCCCTGTAAAACATAATAGAATATAAATAGAATAAACAGGCCCCTGGATCATACACGTAAGAACGTCAGTGATTTGTATTGGTGCACAATCGTAACTGACCAATGAGAACACTATTCAAAGATTTTACCCAAAGCAAGCTCGCAAGTGGCATAGAACCACTTGTATTGGCAAGGTGCATGCCCCTCCAATATTTAACTGTGGGTGAGACCATGTCAGGAAGGGATGAGATGAAGAGGCTCTTCCGGGGCTTTCTAATATGGCCCTGCCTCCCATGGAGTGTCATTGTGTATTTTTATACGTGATGGTACTATGGTTGGCCATGCTTTGATCCACATGGCCACCCACCGTACCTTCACGTCTGATCCAGCCTGCAAGTGGTTTCCCTGGGCCATGGCAGTTTTTAGCCCAGGCTGTAACTCTGGCCCATTGCCAAGTCATAGTCCGGGCTGAGTGCTGGTGCAGGCTGGGGAAGTAATCTCCGGACTAAGGTAGAGGGGCCATCACGTTTGATAGCCCACTCTACCTGACCCTGGTCCGGGGCTGTTCCAGGCATGTGCAGTGGCCTTATAGGCTGCCACAGCCGACTGTCAGGAAGGACTCAGCAGCCCGCGGGCAGGGCCTGCAGACCCACATCTGCACACAGCCCTGCCCTCTCCCGGCCCAGGCCACCAACACATCTGTTCAGCGGCCAGGCCAGATCCTGTGTGTAAAAATACACCCATCTGTCACAATGCTCTGAAGGGGGTCTGGCTATGCCAAAAAAGTGGTGGGATATTTCCTTTGCCCCATCCTTTTCTGAAATGGCCACATCCCTTATGGCGCATCATGATATGGCACTCCATGGGGACGGGACCATGACATAACACCAAAGGCAACTGACCATTTGTCAGCTGTCTGGCTGGAGGACTGGTTATGTTTAGGATTCTTTCAGTTTTTAGCGTATAATTTTTAATGTTTTTATGGGGGATATAGAGTGGAGGATACATAGGTAGAGAGGGGTAGAGGGTGAAAGGTGGGATTGTGTGGGTGGAACTCATTCCCCTGACTGAGAGATGGAGGAATCAATGAGAATTAGGCAAAAATAGGGTAGGACACGAAACAAAGACACGAATTCTGACCCAGGCCTGTGAGTAGGTAACTTTGAGATTCTGTGTTTTTTGAGGGAATAGTCACAGCCCCTCTGTGAGAGGGAGAGGCCTGGGCTTGGTAACAGGGGTGGGGACGGCTCTGGGTGAGAGATTGGGGACTGGGTGGGATGGCATCTGCCCCTATTCAGGAGAACCAACAGCACTGACCCTCAGCTAGCCAAGGTGGTTCTTGGCACTGTATAAACTAGTTTCTAGCTGCAGGTTTGTTTGTTTGTTTATTTATTTATTTAATCAATTTATATCCCGCCCCTCCTGAAAACAGCTCGGGGCGACTAACACTTTTAAAAACATAAAAAATACAATCATAAAATTTAAAACAATCATCATAATATTAACAAAAAACAGGGCTAGGCACTCGATAAAATAACAAATAAGGGTAG
Source organism: Sphenodon punctatus (assembly GCA_003113815.1). Taxonomy (NCBI): domain Eukaryota; kingdom Metazoa; phylum Chordata; class Lepidosauria; order Sphenodontia; family Sphenodontidae; genus Sphenodon; species Sphenodon punctatus. The sequence continues at coordinate 881,578 of QEPC01002001.1, read as the reverse complement.
GAGGAGATTAAAAAACCCTCCCCCTCCCTAAAGGCCTGGGCGATCAGCCAGGTTTTACAAACTCGCGGGAATGTTAAAAGGCTTGGGGCCAGGTTAATGGGAAAGGTGAACAAAGGAAGAGAGGCTGAGTCAAGAATGTTGATTAGATCTTAGCTCCTTGGGCAGTGTGTGTGAAAGGCTTTGCATCTCAAGCCAGGGAGGTGTCCAAGGTCACTATTAGGGAGCTGCCCTTACAAGGCCTTTTTGCTGGTCTTAACCATTTATGGAGCTGTAGGCTGCCCTGTGCATGTCAGAACATGCCAACGGTTATTTTGGGAGGGGAAGGGAAGAGAATTTTTCTATTTTTGTTTTTATATGTATTGTTTTCTCATTGTTGTAAGGGAGGAGCCTTGTAAGGGGGGAGTGTGTATGTGTGTGTGTATATATATATATTCAGATATATCTGATACATATATCAGTACATGCCAATGGTTATTTTTTTGGGGGAAGGGAAGAGTATGTTTTTATATGTATTGTTTTCTCATTGTTGTAAGGTGGGAGCCTATATATACATATAGTAAGCTGTCCTGAATCATTTTTGGGATAGGGTGGGTTATAAATAAAACATAATAATTAAGGGGAGCAGTTTTACATAGACTAGTATTATTTTCAAGGGTTGAATGAGAACTTTGACACATGTAAATCCTTCTTGCTCTCCTGCATTGTTCCAGGCAGGTAAATTAGCTGAAATGGTGACTGGCCAAGTCACTACTGGTGTCACAAAGACACGAATTGTGAGTAACCTTGGAAGGACATTGACCCAGGCCTGTCAGTAGGTAACTTTGAGATTCTGGTTTTTTTTAGGGAATAGTTGTGAAAGCTCAGTTGCCTCAATATGTGAATATCTTCTCCAACCATTCACAACTGATGGGCACCAAAATTACGTACATTTTGATAATATTGTTGTTAATATTATAATATTATTGTTATATTATTGTTGATAATATTATAACAAGGATTAAATAGTTCCAGAAGAGAGAGACCTTTCTTTTGCTGTTGTTTGTACATGCATGGGGTTGAATACCGGAAACCTAGTTCCTTATATGAGACAAGTAGAAATTCTCTCAGGACTTATAGAATTTTGACCCTCTAGGAATGCGGTGAAGGGTGCTTGTGGATCATGAGCTATTGACTAAATCCTTACTCATCCTCCCTTACATACAAATATCACTGAGATTCACCGACATTGGTAGACAAAGTAGCTTCTCCTTACTATTATTCTGCATTGTTTCAGCTCTACAGGGTAATAAATATTTATTATTATTATTAAAAATGATTGCCACATCCAACAAGAAGTCTACAAAAAGTTAAAGGGCCTGCCTTAAGCAAGCTAAAATTTACTTAATTGGCAATCAGTTGCCATCTGTTTCACAGACATGGTGGCAGTGTTGAATTCTTCTAGGGCTGTGTCTTACCCTGAGTCTTCCCTGCAAATGAGGAAGAGAGAGTTTACAGTTAGCAAAATGGCTTTCACATTGGCAGTTGGCACCAATGGGGTGCTTTCTCTAGCATTGGGCTTATGGTCTCCACAGCAGTAAGAGCCAAAGTGTGTCTTGAGCTTCCTTCCGTTAGCACCAAAATTTGAAGGAATTTTGAAAGGCCCTGTAGGATTTGGCCAATCTGCCATTAGACTGCCAGGATCTCCCTGCAAGAGAAAGATATTCACATTTTGAGGCAACTGAGCATTCACAACCATTTATACCCGGCTGACCTATGGCTTTATTCAGCTACAAAATGAAGATCTCAGAAGAATCTGAAAGACACACTTTGGTAAACCAAAAAAGTGTACCTGTTTCAAACATACAGTTAGTTTCTGTGCTGGGAAGCAAGGCAGAGGTGGGGAGTAAGATGGGTGAGATATAACTTTCTAAAGTCACCACATACCTGACATTGAAGGACATGATCACTACTCCACTGAGTCGCTCCATGACCGAGAACGTTCTCTAGGTCATATAATGGCAGATGAGATTTTTCTCCAGGGTCAGACACTGGAGGGGTATCTGCTTACTACCCATCTGATCAGAATGTTCCTGGTCTAGTGGTCATGGCACTGGGAAAACTCAGTTTTCTGGTAGGAGACATCCTGTTATTGTACAGTAGAGAAAGTTTTGATTTTCTTAAGAGCGCCTTACTAATCTCAGTAGTTTGGATTATCAGTTTTTTACCACATTTGAATACTCAGTGCAATCAAGCTGCACTCACTGTCCACGCGGAGGAGGTCTCGTTTTAATACAGGTGCGTGGGGGGAGCACCCCGTGACCCACGCACCGCCCACCGAGTCAACATATGGGGCACTCTGGGAAAAGCCAGAGTGCCCCGTGCTGGGACGGAGCGGGCGATGCGTGGACAGGGTGGCTGTGCATGGGGCCACTCGTTAGAAATGCTCTCCCACGCACGGTGCCCACACAAACACACACACACACCCGCACCGATCACGGACCCCACCCCATCTCATTAAAAAAAACAACTTAAGAGAGACAAGGGAGGGGGAGATGAGAGAGAGGTGACGTTGTTTTTCTCCCACACAGTAACACTTTATTATAAACTTTCACATTTTAGTTTCTCGTTTTAAACGAGAGAACCTGTCGTTCAAGTTTATGTTCTTTCCTCCTCTTTGCCCATTTCCTCTTCACCAAGGTAAAGGTTAAACATTTGGAGGAGACATGGTCTTGATAAGTCTAAGAACCTATTGCACCAGCATTTTTATAAACCTTAACTTAAAAGCTGTGCTATGAGATAACTATCAGTTCTGCTTTTTATTCAGGTGCATTAAAAGTAGGATTATTCTAAATACTCACCTTTATTCAGTATTCATAAGAACATCCAAAATATTTTTCACTCTTCCTCTTTCTCTCACACATACAGGATGCCATGTGAGTAAATCCTTAAAATGGAAAGGAAAAAAAAGGTAATCCAATTCAAAGGCTGACATTTCCAAAATAACTGATTCCAAGGATGAACAGAATACATTGCACTTAATAGCTATGAGGAATGGATTTTCATAAACTTTTATCCAAAGTAACTGGATTCTTATATGCAGCATAAATGGTGCTATGAAAATGTAAAGTTCATTAATATGCTGTGTATTTTTATCCCCTTGAATGTAATTTAGAGATTATATACTGTAATAGGATTTATGACATTATACTGTTTAATCTTTAGGGTGTTACAAACACATCAAGGGCAGTTGTCAGTAACTACAGTTTGCTTTCATTTTAAGGATGTACTAGTATTACAAAATAAGCAGCCCATTCTTCTACCTAGAAGTAAACAGTAATTGTTTTCCTTTATAGTATTAACTGATCTAAACTGTGTTCTGTAAACTTCATACACAAAATGTAGAGCAAAATCAGCAAGATAAATTCAAAACTTGTTTTCCAAAGTTGAGTAAGTTCTTGTATCAGGGTGACGTTGCTAGTAGATAATAAGACTTTTTGTATTTGCTTTTTTGTCTCTTTCTGCTTGTGCAAAGTGGAGAGAAGTATCTTATGGATTCTCTGATACTGGCCGCTTGCACACGAGACAAGGTGTTTTGGGGCTTCCGTGAGCCGAAATCACGGCAGGGGGAATCACGTGAAGCTCCATTTGTGTGCCTGGGTTTTTAAACATTATTAGTCCATGATATTTTTCTTATGAAGTGGGCAGTCCCAAAAGTAGTGTGTAGCTCAGAACCTCTCAACCCATCCCATCCTCTCAGGAAATTAGGGGGCATCCTGGCTTAGATTTACTAAGCTGAAATCACTGCAGGAGGAATCATGTGAAGCTCCGCTTATATGTGTGGGGGGGGCGGGGTGTAAACATCATTGGCTGATTTCTGCTGTGATTTCAATAATGGATAACAGTGCTGGATTTTGAGCCCTGTCATCTGTGATTGATATCACGGCAGAAATCAACCAATGATGTTTAAAACCCCGCGCACACGAGCGGAGCTTCACGTGATTCCCCCTGCCATGATTTTGGCTCACAAGTCCCCACCCAAACTCGTGTGCAAGTACCCACTATTTCCTAACTGGAGAATTCGAGAGAGAGGCAGAAAGTGAAGAAAAGTAACTGGTAGTCTGTGATTGAAATCATGGCAGAAATCAGCCAAAGATGTTTAAAACCTACAGTCTGCATTTTATTATTGACTCACCCAGGTTTATATATCAATAATATATTGTACATAATGTGTGTGTATATATGTTTATATACATATTGAATCCACTAAAATCCTATCTGTGAGCATCTACTCTCATATCGTCCTCCAATAAGGGCATATTCTAAATGATCAACTCTTCTGGGTTAACAACCCCTTAACACACACTAGTCATCCTACTGTTCTCATAAAGTGGTTAAAATGTGGTTAAATGGAATATTTATCACCACTTTCCAAAAAAGAGGTTCAGTTGTGATAGTTATAGAGGAAGCTAGCCAGGATGCCCCCTAGTTTCCCGAGAGGGTGGAGTGAGAGGCGTTGAGCTACACACCACTTTTATACACACCACTTTTATACATCTTAAAGGACTGCCCACTTGATAAGAAAAAGAACCCAAATCCAGTTTGTTAAAATGTCCTCTGCATATCTCCTCCACAAGAATTTTCACACAAAGTGGATATACTCCAATAGATATACCTTTGGAGTGAGAGCTCCTATAATGTTAGTCCGATACAGACTGCACCACCATCTATTCCCTGCCCACTTAGGTGTTTTAATTCATAGCTTGTTCACACAAATGATTTAACTCTGGGAAGCCCTGTTTTTCCAGTTTTGTTACCATGCACTTGCAAAGTCAGGGCTATCCTTTCTTTCAGCCATAATGTCCTTAACTTTACTAAGTATAGCAATTTTAGATTTAATTTTAGTGTCTGCCAAGTTGTGCACAAAGGTCTCTGAAGAAATGAAACCCATAAAGCATCCCCAGTTGTGTGTGCTAAAGTTCTGGCAACTCTGTTGGCTATAATCCTATTTTGGTTGGGATTTTTCCAAAATTACACTGATTTCTGTGTAATATGCTGCCATTTTAAGACCCCGTAGTTGCTCAGTTTATTTGTTTGTTTGTTTGTTTGTTTGTTTACTTATTGCATTTTTATCCCACCCTTCTCCAAGGACTCAGTGCTGCTTATTGCTTTTAAAGTGAAAAAAGAAGTGAGATGAAGAATGTGACCTCATTCCATACCCTGGTATATTCATATTTCCAGATCTTTAAAATAGGCAAAGCAGTAATGTGCTCTCATCACACTATTGTGGTAACCTCTCGGTTACTGACCAGTTCTACAGTACTTTAAGGTACAGTGACATTCTGTCACTTAAGCATAGAAAATTAATACGCTATATCGAGAGAGAGCTGAAAATTACATATTTCTGAACATGTAGGTCCATGACAAAAACATTTCTGTTGATAACAAGCTGCTGTTTGAGTAAACTAACATCTCCACGTAAATAAATTGGAGTTTCCTGAGGGCAAGAAATTGTATTGCTGGTGCTGATGCTGATAGTCTAGCCTGCAAAAGGGCAGACTGCTATCAACTAATAAAAAGAAATGCTCACTTCTAGCTCTTTTGAAGTGTGAAAGACTTGGAAAACATAACATTTAGAAGCTGGAATTAGTATTACACTATTAACTCAAAGCTATACATTCCAATCTTCTTGAATTTTAATCTCTCTTTTTTTAGTTCTATGTTATGCATTGTGTGATCACTTTCAGACTTCTCACACCATGACCAGAACAAAAAGTTGAGTATTTTCTGTTCAGTTAATTTCTTTTCTAAAAAAAAAAGTCAGTATTTTAAATGATCAGTGAGGATGCACAGTTGGTGGTAATGCTGCTGATGTCTCTCTGGAAAGGCAACTCGGAGTATGAGCCTGTCATCACACTGCCCCTTCATGATTTTGAATGGAAGGCGAGAGCCTCATGGCTGTTTTAAGCCTGTGGGAGATTTAAAAAGGAAGCACCTTTTTTCCTCTGAAGCATCTGGGACTGACCATTGTCAGACAGGAAACTGAAGATGATGAACCTGTGGTCATAACCAGTATGAAAATTCTGTGTTCCTGTCAAAATGGCAGTCTCACAATGACTTGCAAGATGAATTTTCCCTTCCTCCTCTGGGTCAATGCGACTCTCGCCCAGCTCTTTTCATTGCTAAAAATGTGAGACAGGCCACGGCTAAGCTCCCCTACATCAGAAAGAAAAAATAAGTTACTCTGAGAGAGAGACATCCAGAAATAAAACAGGCATGCGAACAGTGCTACTTCAACAAAGATATCCATTAGTCAATAGATGTCACCCCATAAATCTGCCTAAAATGTCTGTTCCTTTTTCTCACCTCTACTTATTGATTTATTTTTTCTTTATTTTATTTTTTCTTTTTACACAAAATGTAAACTTTTTACATTGGGATTATTCCTTGGTTTGGATCTTTTCTTTGCACAAAATAAGCTTTGGATGCTTATTTAAACGCTCAATGAAACAGTGTGGAGAACAGTAATTGTGTTGTACTAAAGAATTAATCCATTTAGTCATGGGAAGCATTACTTAGCCTTTCCTTAGCAGCTGAACTGTGGTTTGAGTTAGTTACCCCTTTAAATAAAGAGTAGCAACCAAACTTGCCCTTTAAAATGGGAATTTAATTGTAAGAGTCATGTTGAGGAACATACCTGCTTAACTGCTGAATGGACTGGACTTTGCTAAAGAAGCATTTGTTCAAAATGAAAGTGGACTTATTGCCTGCAGAATTTTTGTATGCTAGTCACTTTTTCATTGTATAAAGGGACAATGTCAGGTTAAAAGTTGTATATTTTAAAACTCTTCTTTTATTTATGGTGTATCTAGCCAGCCTAGTTCCTGATCCTTCAGAATTTTGCACATACTTCGCTTTCACTCCCCAATTAAATTTAATATTAAAGTAATTTTAAAAATCTTTTTTGCTAGTTATGCCATTAGTTTCCATTATTGCATTTCTCTCAGTTTAGGCTAGTCAGTTTCCTTTCGTCCTGCCAAAAATAATTTTCAGAAGCACACCTATTTGTATTACAAGCAAGTACAGTGTTTGGATTCGTTGTTTTGGTTTTTTTTAAAAAACGTTTGCAATTAATGATTTTTCAAAATTCTGAAATGTTTCTTACCATTTTGAAGGCATTATTTATTTATTTTTATTTTATTATATTTA
>QEPC01002001.1:841340-864105 GCA_003113815.1 Sphenodon punctatus | reverse complement strand
GGAGAAGAGACGACACAGAGGGGATATGATAGAAGTTTATAATCAAAGTAAAACGGAGCTGCCAGAATAAGTAAACTGCTGACAAGGTTGTAGAAAGGGTATGTCTGTGGTGTGGAACACGTAAATAGGGGATGATTATTTACCCTCTCTAACTTGTTGTTTTATTCAAATTAATTAATCTTTGTTATAACCAATGGTTAATTGGTTATAACAAAGTTATACGTAAGTAAAGTTTCTTACTACTACTACCCTCTCTAAGGTTACTAGAACAAGGGGACACTCCATGAAGTTAACTGGTAGCAGATTTAAAACAAATGAGAGAGTATTTTTTCACTCAGTGCACAATTAACTTTTGGAACTTACTGTGCCAGAGAAAGTGGTCACGGCCAGGAACGTAGCTAGTTTTAAAAAGGGATTGGACAAAGTCTTAGATGATAGGTCCGTTAGCCAAGTACGTTTTGGGAACGTAACCTCTTGCTGTTTGGGGACTAGAGCAACAGGGAGTGGATTGCCCATTGTGACCTGTCGGGTACTTCTCCTCCAAGAGAAAGAGATTGGCCACTATCAGAATCAGGATGCTGGGTTTGCTGGACCATTGATCTGACCCAGTGTGGCACTACTTATGTTCTTATCTGAAAGACCACCTCTTCCCATATGTCCAGTCCAGTCGCAGGCTCTGAGGCTGGCCAGGAGTGCCCTCTTGTAGGTTTCAACTGCCCGTAAAGTTTTCACATCAAGGGGATTCAGAGAAGCCTCCTCAGTGGCTGCCCTTCAATTATGGACCTCCCACCCCTTGCAGATCCGCCTAAGTCCGAGCCTGCGCGTCTTCTGGAAGTGATGCAAAACCTTTTTGTTTGGCCAGGCATTTGGCAGGCCAGGGTGGGGGCTGTGTGAAGTGGTTAGAAAAAAGGTGGGTTGGGAAGAGAGTGGATTTTTTAATGTTTTTATTTTTTGTAAGCTGCCCTGAGCCTAACTTGGAAGGATGGGTTAAAAACTTCTCATAATTATTAGAATAAATAAGTAACATCAAAATTAGAATAAATAAATAACTGCTCATCATGTGACCAGTTAATGCTGCTGCTGAGAAGCTTTATTTTTTTGTGTGTTCACCATTTTTGTGATGTAAGTATACTGGATAACCATTACATTAACAGTTCTTTTGCATTTAGTTTCAAAAAAATTTTTTTGAATGCTTTCAATTAGTTGGTTTCAAATTAGTGAACACCATATTAAAATAAAAATGAAAAAAATGTTTCACTTTTAGACATCTAAAACAGGAAGTGAAGATCAATTTGTGCTAATGAGCATAGAGACTTTTTGTGTTGCTGTCACCCAGAATGTATCCTAGTGAAGTCGGAAATCCTTGTTCATTCACTGTGCAACAGTCGTACTACTGTGCGGTTTAGCAAAACGCTGAAGTATGTCCCAAAGCATGTTGACTAATCTGATTGAATTTGCTGGGTCTTCTCCTCCTCTTTGTGGTTAAGCATACAGGCATCATCATTATTGCTCCGTGCATCAACAGGTGTATAAAAAGAGTGCTATAGTTATCCTTACCCTGAGTTTGTTGTTCCAGCTCTTTAATACTCAAATGTTCCTTCAGCTATTACTGTGCAAAGTGTGCGTCTATGTCGACTTCTCTGTTTCTTGCTTTGAAGTTTAAGGTAACCCAAGAAATGTTTGTTTAGGTAGCCTCTTATTATGTATTCTTAAAAGATGTCCCAAAGATGTCCATCTCCTCTTCTAGCTTTGTATTGTTGAAGGTAGCCTTACCCTTTCTACAGCCTTGTCAGCATTCTGGCAGCTCGTTTTACTTTTAATATTCTGTGCTTTGAAAGTTCAATTTGTTCTGGATGGATTAATTTTCTTCTTCGAGGATCTCCACAATTCTCACTATTGGGGATTCACTTCCTGCTCCGCAGGTACCGGAAAACCTCTTGTCAGCAGTTTCCAGGCAGAAGATGACCTGGAAAGATCTAGAACAAGGTGAGGGCTCTGTCCTTCCCTCCCGTTCTGTGAAAAGCATGGGTTCCACCTCGCACGAGAGTCTATAAAAGGGGGCGGAGCCCTCGCTGCCTCAGTTCCTTCCAACCGCATTGCGTTGGAAGACCTTCGTGCTTTTCAGCACTGTCTGGTTTTTTCGTGTATACCTAAAAGAAGAAAAAGAACAAAGTCGTTAATAATGACAGCTTTTAAAGGAGCTTCTCGAAAAAATAACAACAACAAATTGCGGTTGGGCTCTGCCCCACCCCGTGAGGCCTCCCCTGGGGCCTACCGCCTTCCCTCAGGCCGGCAAAGCATGCTGAAACAGTCAGGCTTTAAGCGGTGCGCCTCCGGCCCAGCCACACTCTCCGTGAGCGATACTCACAAGCATTGCCTGGCCTGTGTCGGAGAGGGGCACAACATTCGAACCTGCCCTCGTTGCGCTAAGCTCTCTTCCAGAGCCAAAAGAGCGAGAGCCTTGCGGCTGCAAGAGCTCCTCACTAGAAAAGCGCTTCAGGGGGGTAAAGAAGGGCCACTGTCATTCTCTACTCGCCACCTAGCCCCCATGAATCTGCCTGCACCACCGGCCACGCAATCCCAGACCCAGGAGTCTGCGGAGGGGGCCTCAGCTCCGATGCTTGCACCAACGGTACCGGGCACGTCCGGTGCCGCCGTCAGTTCCCCCCCCCGCACGCTCAGCCTAAGGAGCATCACTCCAGGTGGCAGGGAGAACATAAGAAAAAGAAGAAGAGGTCCCTCATTGCGGACTCAAGGGTCTCAACCTGTTTGCTGCATGTTGAGACTGTGTTTTCTGAGCCAGTTCTGGCATCTCAGCCGCTTGCACAGGTCCCGGTGACACTGCCGGTACCGCCTACCACGCCCGCCCCGGTACCGCCGACTCATCAAGCGTCGTCTGACCTATCTCTTACAGCGGACCGTGTCAGGCACTTCTGGTCGGCCTCCCAGACCCGGTACCACCGGCACCATTGGTCCCGCTCCAAGTCTTTATGCAGGGAGGACGCCTCGAAGCCAGACCTCCCTACCAAATGCAAGTTCCGTGACCTACAGCACAGGGAACCGCTCCGCTCCTATACGGATCCGCGTTCCCGGTCCCCGTGCTCCTGGTACTCCCTACAGAGACGCACGGTACCACCAGGACGATTACAGCTGATACCATGGTTACGAGCACTTGGACTACTGGTACAGCCGGCACCGTTCCCGGAGCAAGTCACCATGCCCTTCAGGTAGGGACTTCCGCGCTTTCGAACATGAAGCTCTTTACCAGCCTACCCACCAATACATACCTCCTGCACCACCTCGAGCACCCCCTACTGCTACTGTCGCCAGGGCTCCACCAGACTCCCCTCCGCAGGCACCCATTCCTGCTCCACCGACGCAGACTCGCCATTGGGGTCTCGGGCAAGCCACGGTACCATTGGTACCGGCGGCGCAGACAGCACCGTTGGTGCAGCAGGCTTCTCCTACCTACCGACAGGACACAAGGTCAGACTCACCTGAGGGGTTCTCTCTTATTGATTCATTACTCACCCTCCCATCCTCATCTAGGGATGCACCTACCTCCGTTACAGCCTCAGCTGCTCCTCCTGAGGCTGAGACCTTCCCTGAGTGCTCCGCCTCAGTATCTTCCTCATCTTCACTGCAAGAGGAGGATGAGACTATCTCTCCTCCCCCTCCTGACACCATCTCTGACCCCACGTCTACCCTCTTTACTGGGGATAGCAGCCTTTTAGGCAATGTTGAAAAGGCTGGTCTCTGCCCTTCCTAAATTACCCACTAAGGTGGTTAAGAAATCTCAATCAGGGCCAGTATTTGGTATTTTGGGATCAGGAGATTCAGGACAGATCATGCTCCCTATCCTTGACCAACTCTTGGAGCCTTCCAAGGCTGTGTGGGCAAAACCATCCTCTGCTTTACCCACTAACAAACTTGCAGATTCACTCTACATGATACCTAGAGAGGGAGCAGAGATGTTTTACAAGCACCCAGCACCCAACTCGCTTGTTTTAGCCGCAGCTTCCTTAAAATCAAGAGCAGGGGGTATCCAAACTTCCCCTGCGGATAGAGAGGGCAGGTGCCTAGACGTATTAGGCAGGAAAATATTCTCATTGGAGACACTTTTCCTAAGGGCTGCTAATTATGTGTCCGCCCTTTGTGGCTACCAGCACTGGCTATGGTCCCAGTTGAGCAGAGCCTCTGACCCTGCCCAGATCTTGGTTCTCCAGCAAGAGGGCATGCAAATAGAAAAATGTCAGCTTACAGCTAACATGCACATCGCTGACTCAAATATCAGGGGCATGGCCTCTGCCATTACACTCAGACACCACACTTGACTGCGATCTACCGCCTTAGCCCCTGAGAATAAGACTCACATAGAGGACCTTCCTTTTGATGGGAAGGGGCTCTTTGCTGCATCCATGGACGACACCTTAAAGAAGGTCAAAGAAATGTGTCGACTGCTCGCTCAACTGGGGTCATTTGTCCTGCTAGAAAGAGACCTTTCTACCCTTCTTCTGCCTCCTACCCGTACCACCCTTACCAGACCAAACATCGCTTCCAGTCCTCTTACCAGTCCAACAGAAGGTACTCGCCCCAGTACCAGCAGTCTCAGCCTCTGTCTAGCCAACCTCGTAGGCGGTTCTCAAAACAAAGGGGCAAAGGCAGATCTTCTTCCACCTCCTCAACTGGACTCCCGCCCAAGTAGCGTTTTTGAGGTTTTTCAGGTCAAGGGAGTTATACAGCGTCCCCTCCTCTTTTGCAACCGTCTCAGGCCCTTTTACAATCAGTGGGCCTCTCTTACCTCAGATCGTTGGGTTAGGGAGATAATTGCTTGTAGTTACTCCATACAATTCCACACACTCCCGCCCGACTCCCCTCCACCACTCCTCCGGGGACTCCCCACCAAACCTCAAATACTACTCGAGGTTCAGGAGCTGCTTGCTAAAGGGTCTATTGAGGAGGTCACTCCGTCACCGCGAAATACTGGATTCTATTCCAACTATTTCGTGGTTCCCAAAAAGGATGAGGGTTTCAGGCCTATCCTGGACCTTCGCCAACTAAACAAGTACATCCGGAAATTTAAGTTCCACATGACCTCCCTCCCCATTATTTTCCTTGGCCTACAACAAGGAGACTGGTTGGCCTCTCTTGACCTAAAGGACGCATATTTCCACATTTCCATTAATGTTGCTCACAGATGATACTTATGCACCTCAACCTTAACATGGCAATCTTACAGGATCTAGGTTTCGTCATCAATTTCAAGAAGTCACACTTCGTACCTACCCAACGGCTTCAGTTTATAGGGGCGGTTCTCGACACTTTACAGACAAAGGCCTTCCTACCCACGGACAGATTCCACAACATCGTGTCGACCATATTAACTCTACAAACCAAACCCAAGAGACCTGTGCATTTCTTCCTCCATCTACGGGGGCTGATGGCAGCGACCACAGCTGTGATCCCTTACGCCCGCCTACACTTTTGGCCGCTACAACAATGGGTCGCACGTGCCTACAACCCCACCCTTTATCCATTCTCCATGTAGATAACCATCCCACGTGAGGTCTACAACGACCTTCTTTGGTGGATCGACCTCCCTCACGTACTTACCGGCATGCCATTCGATCCCTCTCAAGTACAAGTCTCCCTCACCACGGATGCCTCGCTCACAGGTTGGGGTGCGCACATGAATCAGGTAACAGTTCACGGCCTATGATCTCATGATGAGAAACTCATGCACATAAATGTTCTCGAACTCAGGACCATTTGTTGGTCTCACACAGCCCTTCTCAACTACACTGCAGGCCTGAAAGTTCTAATACTCAGAGACAACACCACAGCGATGTGGTATATCAACAAACAGGGTGGGGCGAGATCCACATCTCTCTCCCTGGAGGCCCAGGCCATCTGGGCATGGTGCATCCACCACAACATACATCTACAGGCCGTTCATCTAGTGGGCCAGGACAACTCCCTGTGTGTAATTCTGTGGTGTAGCTATTTTGAAGGTAAATCTTTGCAGGATCAAACTTATTTTTACCCTCTTGGTCAAGAATGGACCACTCACAATCTGAAGGTTTCACTCTCCAACCATTGTTATTTTTCCAAGCCCTTAACTTGCAGTACAACAGCCATATAATATAACAAGGATGTTTCCCCCAGGCTGGCCCCCTCTTCTCCCTACAACTCTCTTCCCCAAAGCTCAAAAGGGGTACCTCTTTCAGCAAAAGCATCAGCAGCCCAATTGGCTCCCCTCTCATGTGTATTCTCCTTTCTCTGGTCATACTACTCCATCACTTATATAGCCTGGCTGATTCATAGGCCAATTATTCAGCCCACAGCTGCAGCTCTTGGGAGAAGTGGCAGACAGCTGGCTGTGCAAAGGAGCTTATTCTGCAACAACTTACCCAAGTCTAGTTGTCTGTCACTATTTCCCACTTACTTTAACATTCAGCTTACACTTGCAAACCATACTGGAGGACCAACTTGTCAAAAACCAAAACATCAGTCATCAAAGCTTTTCTTTGGAAGGCTGCTGTAATAAAACGAGGCCTCTTCAGATAAGTGAGATTAGATACAGCTGAAGCATTCAAGAACATAATGACCCCCACCACCACCTTTTAAGTAACCTTTTAAATATATCATAGGATGCATTCCTGAGACCAGTAAGACAAACAAGTGGAATGTTGCCATAATGCAGCCCAAGAAGCATGTCTCTGTCCACAAACTGAAGGTTATTTAGGCACATAACTCAGAAGAACACACATCTCTTCTAGTAAAATGTTGATGACTTTTCACCACAGTAACTTTTAAACCACTCTGCCACCAGAGTATGTTGTGGGAACCCATAACCTTTGCCATTTTAAAAAGAGAAACAGATAATTGCTTGACCCACAGCTCCGCCTGGATTTGTCAGGTGGAAGCTGTGGCAAGGGGAGCATTTCACCAATTACATCTGTGCAACGGCTTCGGCCGTATGTCTCCAACTCATACCTGGAAACCATTATCCATGTTTTCATTACCTCTCGACTGGACTACTGTAACGCACTCTATGTGGGGCTACCTTTGAAGACGGTTCGGAGGCTGCAGCTGGTGCAGAATGCGGCAGCTCGTTTCCTAACGGGGACGGGTTGCCGTGAGCACATTACACCTGTGCTCTGTTCTCTGCACTGGCTGCCTATAGTCTACAGGGCCCAATTCAAAGTGTTGGTAATGACCTTTCAAGCCCTAGACCTGCTTATCTACGTGACCACCTCAGGCCCCAAGTCATTTTGCGGCCCCTGCGGTCAGTCGGGGGCACCCAACTTGAGGTCCCCCGGGTATTCCGAGTGGCAACGGCGGGGAGGGCGTTCTCGGTGGCCGTGCCTTGGCTGTGGAACTCCCAGGTGGAGGCCCGTTTATCCCCAGACCTCCCCTCTTTCCGAAGATCATGTAAGACCTGGTTGTTCCGCCGGGCCTTCGGGGACGAGGTGGGTGCAGGTGAGGGGTTGGGAGGGTATATTTATTTGTTGCCTGTAGCATTTAGCCTTTTTAGCAATTTTAATATTATAATACTTGTTTTATGTATTTTATTGTATTTTTTATATGTTGTTGCCGCTCCGAGCCGCCATTGTGCAGGAGGATGTGGGGTAGAAATGTAACAAATAAAAGAAATAAAAAATATAATTGGAAACATTTGATGATTTTTTTTCCTTTTCCTCATGGGTATGTTGATGATTGAACTATGCTTACACTGATTTCAAGAGTTCTAGTTAAACAGTCATTTGAAATTAGTACCTAGTGTTGTTCCACTGAAGCAGAGAGACTAATTGGGTCCTTTTTGTTTGTGGAGAAATCACTGCTATTTCAAGTCATATCGTATCTTATGTTCTTATACTGCAGAGGCAACTTGCATGACTAAGTAAATGGGCAATAAAATGGCAAATGAAATTCAGTATTGATAAGTGCAAGGTGATGCAGAGAGGGAAAAATAATCTTCACTTTACATACACGATGCTAGGTTCTGATCCAGGTGTAACCACTCAGGGGAAAGATCTTGGAGTCATTGTGGATAGTTCTTGAAGACACTGGTTCAGTGTGCAGCAGTAGTCAGAAAGGCAAACGGAATGCTAGGCATTATTGTGAAAAGAATAAAAAATAAAAAGGAAAATATAATGCCACTATATAAATCTTCAGTAACCGTACCTTGAATATTGTGTGCAATTTTGGTTGCTCTGTCTCAGGAAAGATACAATAGAACTGGAAAAATGTTCAGAGAAGGGCACCAAGAATGATAGAAGGGTTGGATCGACTTCCATGTGAGAAGAGGTGCTTAAGAGGGGATATGATGGAAGTTTATAAAATCATGAGTGATATGGAAAAAGTAAACAGAGGACTGTTGTTTACCCTTTTTTGCAATAAGAGGATAAGGGGACTTGACCCCCTCCAATCTTATTTCTGCCCCCTTCACTCCACTGAAACCGCTCTTACTCTGCTGCCAGGATCATCCACCTAGCCCGTTGCTTTGACAACATGCAGCCTCTCCTCTCTTTTTTCCACTGGCTTCCTCTTCCCGAGCGTATTCTGCACGAGCTCCTCGTCTACACCTACAAAGCCCTTCACAACCTCTCTGCCCCCTACCTCTCTGCCCTGATCTCCCTCCGAACCCCTGGCACTCCGCTCCTCTTCCATCCTCTCCCTCACCCTCCCATGCCTCCCCTGCTCCTCCAACTGCCTTCGTCCCTTTCCCCTCGCTGCCCCGCACGCCTGGAACTCCCTCCCTGCCCTCGTCCGCCTTGCCCCCACCCTCCACACCTTCAAGTCCCTCCTCAAAACCCACCTCTTCCGCTCCGCTCCGCCCTTCCTAACTCCTGCCAAGCATCCCCACCCCGGATTATCCCCACCTGTTATCTGCATACTCCCAATTACTGTAACCAAGCCAAGAACATGTACCTGAGCTCTTGCATCCTCATGAATGTTGCATCCCGTGTCTCTCCCTCTGTTCCCCCTTCCCTGTCTCCCCTCCCCCTGTCTTTAGATTGTAAGCTCTCGGGCAGGGACCATGTCTATCTTATTCTTTGTAAAGCGCCAGGTACATCGCTTGCACTATATAAATGCTTATAATAATAATAATTAATAATGGCAGCAGATTTAAAACAAAGGGAAGTACTTTTTCACTCAGCGGATGAAAGAGTTTTGGAACTTGTTGCGAGAGAAGGCAGTGAAAGCTAGCACCATAACTATTATTATTATTATTATTTTATTATATATAATATTATAACAGGTGGGGGGTAATCCTGGGTGGGAATGCTTAGCAGGAGTTAGGAAGGGCGGAGCGGAGTGGAAGAGGTGGATTTTGAGGAGGGACTTGAAGGTGTGGAGGGAGAGTTTTTTTTTTTGTTTATTAACGGCATTAAGCCAAAAATCCATAGAATAAATATACAAATGTCTTTGCATTTCATACAAAGTAAAAATACCAAGCACTGGCGACCAAGTTTCATAATACATGCCTATAAATATTAATTTCCCGAGGATCCAGGGATCATAGCATGTAAGTTTGGTAAGTTTAAATTTCACAAAAAGTAAAAACACTAAGGAGCGACAACCAAGTTTCATAATACATGCCTATAAATATTAATTTCACGCAACATCCAGGCATCATGATATAACTAAATGTATATGTTTACATATACCTCTATTTGCCTTAAAGCACCGGGTTTATATTTTTACAAACCATACTTTGATGGGATAAAACCCGAAATTTAAATTATCTGGGGTAGGAGGAGAGGACTTGGAAGTGTTATCCAGACGGATCGTGTCAATTTTGGAGGTGAAAAAGAGAGCAAAATCCTGAGCGGAGAGAGGAGGAGGAGGAAGACAGGGAGGTTTGAGAAGGGAGTCAGAGGTGGAAAAGAGGCGGCGAGGATCCCGGGAGCAGGACTCAATGCGTGAGGCATAGTACTAGCTTCAAATGGAAACTAGACAAATTCTTGGCTAAGAGCAATAAAGGCGTATTAGTTAGGGCTTAAACCCCTGGATACTGGTAGTTGGGAGTGGTTAGCAGGAGATGGGTCACACCTCCATGACTCGTACGTGTACTTCTCTAAAGCTACTGTAGCTGGCCACTGTTGGAGACAGGATGCCATGGGTCTGACCCAGTATGGTGGTACTTAACTAAAATGATATGAAAAGTGTCTTTCCCTTACTAACACAATGGATTTGACTTAACCAGTTAGTGCTAGTGCCCATTGGCACCTTTGAGGTGGCACTTCAAGAATACAAGTCTCTTAAAATTACCAGAGAGTTGTAAGTAAAAAAAATCAGTTGTGTTACTGTTTTTCTGAAAAAGAATGTGCAGAAACGTTACTAACATCTAGTGCCTGAAGTTGTTTAGATTTAGAGAAAAAGACCTTATCTAAAGGGTAGTATAACAAATATGTTTCTCTACTATTAAATAAATTATGATGAAAAATAATGGGATATATAATTTTACCGATTTTATTTGAACTCCCAGTATATCAAGAAAAGAACGCAGCCTATTTTGTATACCTGGGGTAAGGATTAACTCCCATCTATTACTGTTGTGATGAGGGGGCACATGTTAGAATCATTATCAGCCAATCATATTGTCTTTTCAGTTGAAATTCTTTTATGAGAAAACAAATATATTCTATCCACCTTCATTTAAGAAAAAACATCATTAACTTCTCATTGAAATTAGTGCAATGGACAGATTTCTTCATTTCAATTGCACACGCATTTATTTCACACCATAATTTTACTTCATACTTCCGTTTTAGCTTACGATAAAAGTAAACCAAGTCAATTAACAAAGTTGAATTTCTCTGGGACCCAAATTTGAAATATGAATTGCATTTTCACTCTAACTGCTAATGTTCCTGTAAGAACCATAACCTTCATTTTAACGATGTATCGCCAATGTTACATGGATAGGGATGTGTTGGAAAGGTTATATCCTAGAAGTAGGCATCCTGGGACTTTTTAGAAGTTATCCAGCATAATTTCCTGATGCCTATTTTACTTTTGTTGCTAAACAATCCCAGATTAGGTGAACATGATTTGAAAGTTTAAAGCAGTATTTTTACAACAGAGTCATTTTTTTATTTACAGTTTTGCAAAATGTTTCATCAGTGTTGGCATGGAAATGTAGAATAATTATTTCCTCACTTGATTACTCACTTGTACATTTATGAAGGGAATTGGCTAAACTGTCATTTCGGTTCCTAATATAGTGGCCATTGGTGATGATCCCTTTGCTTGTGTTAACATTGTGGTCTTCCAGACAAAACACTGTTATGTCAAAAGAACTGCAAGATCTCAAATAAACTGATGATTATGTGGAGCTGAGCATACACAGTATAAGTTTTCAAGACAGTATAAAAATGATGGGAAAATAATGAAGATTAAAGCAAGCACTTCTTTAGATAAAAAACCGAAACCTTTTCTTCATAATAAAGCATTCAAGGAGTGGAAGGAAAAGTTGTTAGTTTCAAGTAGTATGAGCCAAAACACTGTTTATATTCCTAATATGGTAGTCAAGCCAGTTTAAAGCAGGGGTTTGTTGTGTGTGTGTGTGTATATAACCTTAAGAAAGTGAGGTTCATTAAAAATGAACTTTTCCTGTTTGCAGTTGAAAGCTTTTCCTGTGTTCTTTAATTTTAATAGCATTGATATTCTGCTTGCTTTATGAAACCTTTTATTACAAACAGTTATGAATATGAACATCTCATTTGACTGCTGATGAACGGAGGGGAAAATCTAAATTAAAACTTTAAATACCACTATTTAATTACCCAAATGGCTTTGACTGTGCTAAAGAGTGCCTGGGATTATTCTGTTTTTCAATTTGTTTTAATGCTTCCTTGGTAAAAGCTGATGGATTCCCAGGCCCATTGCTGTCTCTGATGAACTATATAAAGATAAAATGACATTATGGTAAATTCCACTTAATGACACATTTTTAATTTTCAGAACACAGACATTTTCTGGCTAGTGAATGAAGGCTAATTACCTCAAGATCAGAACAAAATAACTCCTCATTTTGAAAGATAATAGAAAAGAAATGTTGCAGATTAATGATGCTATTTATCTTTAAAAGAAAAAAAATCTATCTTTATCCAGATAGCACTGTTCCCTGAGGAACATGGTTATAAAATGAATCTGAAGTCGCAACTTAATAGGTTATTAAAATTGTTTGAGTGCAGGCTCCTCTGGTTCAGCTTTTCCATAAATTTAAATTGAAGGTCTGCTGTATTACTAAAAGAAGCAGCTTGTTTATGAGGCCAGAGGGAGTAACATGGGTTACTAACAAAAGATGCACTTAACCCCATTCTGAATCTTGCTTTCCTGTTTCTCTGAATGAAACTGAAATATTTCAAAGCAGTTTGGAGAAATGTGTCAGGTGCCTTAATTATAACTTTTAAAATTATATACCTGCATATCTGCTTTCAGTGGAAGCTGTTGGAACTGGGAATGCAAATTAAAATCTTTAGGGTAAATTTGTCATGGGGATGTTTTGGTAAAAATTGCAATTTATTTAACAGTTGAAGTAAAAGTCTGTTAACCAGTTGTATGGAATTGGGCACTCGTAGTATAGTGTGTGTTAGTGGTGTTCAGCAATTTAGTTTTGTACTTAAAATGTATAAACATAAGTAATGGTCTTTTTATCATTATGGAATTCTTAGGTCACATCTGGAATTTATTTAGGTCTTGTTCAATAAATCATTCTTCACAGCTAGGGAATTAATAGTTTTGGCTACACCGTCATACCAAAAGGTGTGTGTGTGTGGGGGGGGGATGCTCTAAGTTCTCTCTAAAAATATATTGTTTTGTAATTCAGCTATTATTGCATGAGCTAGCGTAGCATACTTCCCAACAGTCCTGCATTAGTCAGGACCACCTCACTTTCATGGAAGAATCCTGCAGTCCCACCTATGGTGCACAATGCCCCTCTTTTGGACGTGGCAGTTGCCAGAGCACCGGAGCATCCCAGCACTCTGGTGGTCATTGCCGGAATGTGGGGCATCTGTGCACCACATCAGATGCCAGGGCTCCCATGAGCACCACCAAAGCAGATTTCAACAGCGGCAATAGCCTGACTGTGTGTGGGAAGAGGGGCCTGACTTCAGTGGCTGGACTGCTGCTGGAGCCAGCTTCTCTTATGTGTGGCTAGCTGCCGTTGCCACTGAAGCCAAGTCTGTCACCCCATGTTCGGCCGGGCCACCAATGCCTTAAGTCAGGCCCCTCCCACTGCCAGTGAGGGAGGGTAGGGTGGGGTGGTGGAAAGAAGTGTGGGGGCTTATGTCCCTTTTGGTTGTTTTGAAATGTTGGGGCATACAATGTAGTGAAATATTATTGCAATATACTTTCTCCACTACACGTGCAGTTCTGTAGAATAACCTTTATAGTATTGCTAGGAAGAGTATAACGTTCATCAGAGG
Source organism: Sphenodon punctatus (assembly GCA_003113815.1). Classification (NCBI taxonomy): domain Eukaryota; kingdom Metazoa; phylum Chordata; class Lepidosauria; order Sphenodontia; family Sphenodontidae; genus Sphenodon; species Sphenodon punctatus. The sequence goes on along the minus strand of QEPC01002001.1, from coordinate 850,663 downwards.
AAATAGTGCTGGTTTTGAGACGATGTCACTTAGAGCTGCAAAAGCCAGGAAAGAAAAAGGGAAAGAATCTCAACTGTTTTAATTGTTGTGGACAGAAGCATTAATTTAGTGACTCTTCATTCCGGTCTAGGTAAGGGGAAACAATTCCTTTCTGTCTTTTTGTTTGTTGATCCACTTCCACTGACACAGGGTGTTTTCAGACGTTACGGGGCCGCTTGGCCCCGTACCGAAAACAACCAAATCATCCCCCGCCGGGATGACCCCGTCACGCCCTAACAGACGTGCCGGGGGATCCCGGCGGGGAATCTGGGAGGGGCCGTGCGGCGCAACGTGCGGCCCCGCCCCCTCCACGGTCCCCGCCGTCCGCCCTCTGGGGAGACGGGCAGGCGGCAGGGCCAATGCGGCTGCAGCGGCTGGCCGAAATTGCCACGGCCCGGGATCTCGCCGGTGATCCCGGGCCGTGGCGCCTGACCAGATGTGATTTTTTTTTTGGTCCCCGCCGGGGATCACTTTCACCACGCTTCCCGGGAAAGTCCCCCGGGGAGCCCAGGAAGCGTGGTTGAAAATGACCCCGTGTGGGTATTGACCGTGGCGAACATCTGGCGGCTGCCAAACAGACGTTCAAGGCACAGTGACCACAGGTGGGTATTCACCGTGGTTCACTGTGATCTCGTAATGTCTGAAATCACCCACACTTGCTGAACTAGGTAAGTCTTTCCCAGGATCCCTACTCCAGGGATAAGGAACCATCGGCCTATGACCTATTATTATATGGCCCCTTTTCAGTTCATGAATCTGGCCCATGTATCCTTCAATTCCCCCTCAGCCTGCCCTCTCAATTTTGTGCATTTCCCCCCTGAGTGTGCTCCTTCAGTCCTACCCTGCTCCTGGCTCCCCTTTGGCTTTTACTAAACCCTTAGGTTGTTTGCACAGGAGAAGAAGCTTTGCCATCTCTGTCCTGCTGCAAAAAGAAAATGCTACAACCATTTCAACATTATCTGAAGAGAGCCCTTTACATGTGAAGGCTGCTGCAGCACGGGAACCCCAGACTGCCGTTGGCAAAATGATCCTTTTGTGTCAGTATTTAAAAAGGGCAAATGGGATGACGCTAGTAATTACAAGCCAGTTAACCTGATGCCAATTCTGATTCCTAGACAAAATAATGGAAGTGCTAATACAGGGTTCAATCAACAAGGATTTTAAAGAACAGAAATATAATTAATGCTAGTCAATGAGATTCTATGGAAAATAGGTCTTGTTTAACAAACCAATTTTCATTTTTTGATGAGATAACAAGTTAGGTTAATAAAGATAACTGTTGTTATAATAGACTTCATAAGGCATTTGACTTAGCACCGCTGGATATTCTTATTTAAAAGTTTTAGCACTATACAGTATTTTCAAAGTACATGTTAATAGACTAAGAATTGCCTGACATATCTTAACTTGTAAATGGGAAATTATCATCAAGTGGGGTGATTTTAGTGGGGTTCCACTGTGATCAATTCTAAGCCCTACACTTTTCAATTCTTTTTATCAGTCACTGGAAAGGAGGCCTAATATCCTTGCTTATTAAAAATTTGCAGATGATACAAAAACTGGGGGAATGGTAAATAATGAGGACAAGGCAATTATACAAAGTGATCTGGATTGCTTGATCAGCTATATCTGTTCCATCAACATTTATTTTAATGCAGTTAAATGCAAGGTCATATATCTAGAAGCAAAGATTGTTGGCTATACCTATGGAACAGGGGACTGTATCTTGGAAAACACCGGGTAAAAACGGACATGACAGTGGCCTGCTTAGATCTGCGGTGGCCTGCGGGCCACTGCTATATATGGTTTAGGGCCGCTAGATGGGGTATCCCGGGTCGTGTTGGTGGCTAGCCTAGGCTCTCACATCGGCATTATAGCTGAAGTAATGGTCCAAGCTAGAGCCTGCCCAACCGGGGCGCAAAGCAGGCCACAGCAGGTTAGAATGTTTTGTTTTGGCCCGTCGTGACCCAGCCCAGATTGGGGCCATTGTGCCCGGGCCACCATGGTGGCCATTATAGGCTTTTATGGCAGCCCATCATGATGGAGGAGGGGCAAGCCACTGGGAGTGTCATGGGGTGGCCGCCGGTATGTCTGATGCAGCCACAGCCTGGGCCATGGAATCGGTCTCCCAACCACACTCATGGCCGGTGGCCTGAGCCAGGCCTGGCTGCATGAGCAGTGGGTTCCTGACCCAGGTTGTGGTGGTGGTGCGCTGCCGTCACGTGTGGTTTTACCCAGTATCTTTGAAAAGTACTTAATATAATGATTTCTAGACTGAATTTTGACACCAAATGGGGTCATGCCTTCTGTAAATGAGTTCATGATCCAATTGCTATTTGATATACTTTGCACGTCTTTGTTGAACTCTGAGGTCATGGGATTATATTTCATCCTCAGTATAAGGTCTGCTGATGTAAGGGGTCACTGGGCAAACTAGCAAATATGAGCTACCAGTTTTATTTAGTGGCAAAAAGGACTCATGGCCTGGGATCCTTAGATGTAGTAGTGTGTAAGGAAGTAGTGTTCTGTCCTGCCTATGACATTTTGTGAATCATGCATGAGGACACAGTGTCCACTTCTAGCATCCACGTTTTTAAAATGATGTGGAGTTTGTTGTGCCCATTTCAACATCATGCATTTTAATACAGTCAAATGCAAAGATAGATCAACAGAGTGTTGTAGATAATGGCCGCAATCCACAGACTACTTACTTCTGCAGGCTTCAGTGGGGCTACTCTGGAATAAGTTGTTTTTGAATCGTAGCCCAAAACTGTAGAATGGGAGACTGTAGTGGTGCATTCTCAGTCGCTTGCAGCCTTCACATCAGTACTAGATGTCTTTCTAAAAGGTATGTCACAGCAGTTAGAAAATATAAAGAGGCTAGGGATCCATTTTTCACCTTAGACACAGAAGCAAGGGACTGAAGTTTCAGGAAGGAATATTTAGACTTAACGTTGAGCAATTTTGTTGCGTACAAGAGTGGTTCGGCAAGGGTGCATGTTATCAATTGCAGTTTTGGGAGCCTCATTTTTGGAACTCCTTAAAATTAGGTAAAGTAATCATGGTTTAGAACACTCAAACAGTTTTAGTATCACACACAAAGGTTGTTCTTAGACAAGTGCTTCCCCACTCATTACCCACCCAACAGTCATGTCCGGTCTGCATAAGGGCGTCAATGTGGCCCTCAACATGCATGACGGATGGGTAATGGGTGGGGAGGTGCTTGTCTTAAAACACCCTCAGTTGTGGCAGCTGGTGAACTTTGAGGTGGGTGGGGTGGTGAATGTGGCCACCGGCGGGGAATGGGGCCATCCAAACTTAATATTGCTATTAAAATTATTAAAAGGCCCTCCCCTTCTCCTATGCTCAGGATTAAAAACCAAACCAAGATTTTTCCCCAAAACAATTTTTGTCAGTTTTAAAAGTGACATGGCAACATGAAGACCTTCCTCCAGTGCTCTGGATTAAAAACCAAGCCAGCCTTTCTCTCCAAAACAATTTTCATCAGCTTTAAAGGAGGCAAAGCTAAGAAAAATCAATGAGGAATAGCACCCTTCCCCCCCCCCCACACACACACTGGAGACTGAATCCCAAACCATAGATTCCCCCCCCCCCAAAAAAAATATATATGTTATTTTAAATCAGTTTTAACAGTGGCACCAAAAGAGAGATCAAGCAGGAATCCCCCCCTCCCCCGAGGATTAAATCCAAATCTTAGATTTCTCCCTGAAAACAACTGAAAGCAGCTTTAAAAGGGGCACAGCAAAGAACAATCATGTAGGAATAGCTTCCCCGCCCCACCTCTGGCTTAGAAGCCTTATCAGGTAAAAAAAAAAAAAGTAAAAAGAATAGCTCTTTGTCTTGCCTGATCTGATGAAACCAAAAGGCAAAGGGGGAATGCCCTTCTGTAATGCTTTTAAATAATCTGTCTCCCCCTCCCCACCTCAGTGCCCTCTTCTTGCCCTTCTTCTTGAACTGATTGGCTAGGGCGATGGCTCCATCGCCCAAATAATGTCCCCAAATGCTCTGATTTGCTAGATTCCGCCGTAGGAATCCGTGTGCCAGCTCTCAGCCTCTTCTATCCCACCCCTGGAAGCTATTAAGCATGCATGAGGTATCAGAAATATGGGCAAAATCCCTATTACCCACCCGTACGCACATGTGCTTTTGGCCCTGGCCAGTAGAGCCCCAAATTGTCTGACTTGGATCAGCTGGCTGCCAACTTTGAGCCCCGCCCATGTGAGAGTGCGGCCATTGCTCCTTGCACATGCACGACTGCTGAGTCCCCTGGCAATTGACTCTGTGACTACTCATGTGCGGGGTGCAATGGTGGCGCTCACACATGGGCGGGACTCAATGGAGGCAGCCAGCTGATCCACGTCAGTCAATTTGGAAGCAGCAGCAGTGCTCTGGGGTGCTTTGTGGGGCACCACCCCAGAACACTTAATGGTAGAGCCAGCCCTGCACACACTGGCTGTGTGGATGCTCTTATTAAGTTACTGTCATCTAGTGGTAATTTAACCCCTGCTAGGAGTAGTCTTTTGTGTGTGGTTTTACTCTTCATTAAATGAACGTATGAGTAAATTACCAGTGGTAAAAAGTGTTTGGTGTGAATACACCATAACACTCTTGTTTTACCTTTTCTTTATAAAAAGCCCATTTCCTAGTTATTGTACGAGGAGAATATTTTTTAAAACAGTAGTCTAACAGGTTTTAGGGCTGCCACTGTTGTGGTTAGAAAAGTCTTGTATACTATACACCGCAATGTCAAAAAAAGACACCACTCTTGAAAGGAGAGAACTGTAAATTCTTATTCAATTTTAAAGGCCTTAATTTTGACACTGCTTTCTAATACAGTAATAGTCATTGGTAGTAATAACAGACCAATTACTGGTAAGAACATAAGTAGTGCTGTAGTCACTGGGTCAGACCAATGGTCCATCAAGCCCAGCATCCTGTCTCCAACAGTGACCAACCTCTATCTCTTGGGAGATAGACTGAATCCCAGTCTATCTCTTGGGAGAAGTACCGGACATGTCACAATGGGCAATCCATTCTCTGTTGTTCCAACCCTCAACAGTAAGAGGTTATATTTCCCAAACCTACTTGGCCAATAGCCGTTAATAGATCTGTCCTCCAAGAACTTATCCAATCCCCTTTTAAAACTAGCTATGTTACCGGTCGTGACCACTTACTCTGGCAGTAAGTTCCACAAGTTAATTGTGCTCTGAGTAAAAAAATTGCTTTTTCTTCTTAAATCTGCTGCCAGTTAATTTCATAGTGTCCCCTTGTTCTAGTACTCTTAGGGTAAATAACTGCTCCCTATTTACGTGTACTCATGATTTTATAAACTTCTATCATATCCCCTCTCAGCCGTCTCTTTTCTGGCTGAAGAGCCCTAGCCTATCAAGCCTCTCTTCATACAGGAACCGTTCCCATACCCTTGATCATTTTTGTTGCCTTTCTCTGTACCTTTTTTAGTTCTATGTTTTTTTTTGAGATGGGGTGACCAGAACCATGCAGTACTCCAGGTGCGGTCGTACCATAGATCTATATAGAGGCATTACAATATTTTCAGTTTTATTCTCTATCCCTTTCTGTCTCTATCCCTTTCTGCTGCTATTTTATAATTCTGTGCAAATGGGTTCCTTTTTAAGATATAGCAGAAATAGAAAAGGTACAGAGAAGGGCAACAAAAATGATACGGGAATGGATTGCCCCGTTGTGACCTGTTGGGTAATTCTTTCAAGTGACCAAAATTGCCCGCTGTCGGAGACAGGTGCTGGGCTCAGTGGAGCATTGGTCTGACCCAATATGGCATTAATTATGTTCTTATGATGTAATTTCTTTGCTCTCTACTTTGTGGTGGTGCTTGGTTCATCAATCTTGTAGATCTTGTTGGTGCTCAGGCTTTACAATAGCCCTTTGCCTTTTTATTTGGCTAAACAAAATTAAAGCATTTGATTTCCAGTAAAAGAGGAAAGGGGGAAAGGGGGATGGATCCATGTGTATAAGTAATAAGCAAGGCCATACCGATGAGACATATAAAAAGCAGTTTTGTTTGTTATACTTCCAAAATTGAATTTTAAATAAGCTGTGGTTTAAATGCTTGTTTTATCTATCTTGTGGTTCTCCAAGCACTGCCATGCTTGAAAGGTGTTTTTAAATAAATAATTTATTCAAGATAATGCAACTTCAGGGGGAATTAATTACTAGAGTTGTATTTACTAAATCTGACTGCTTTCTTGCAAAACCAATTGAAATGTAGTACAAAAATCAGTAACCTCTGAGGGAGCTCATCCTTAGAATATCTATAACCCAGAACTTACACCAGACATTGGGCATGATCGTGGAGCAGTTTGGTACTGGTGTGTGTCCCAGGGCCATGAATAGAATTTGCATTGGTATTAAGGGATAGAGCCAACATTAAACAGTTGTTTGACTGTATTCTTTGATACTTTGACAGGGATAGTTTGAGGCATTTGTTTAAGACACAACATCAATTTGAAAAATATCTGACAGTGGTGACTAATTATAAACTATATAAGTCTCTTACTTTGTTACGATTTCAGTTAATGCCGTCCTCCTTGACAGAAGGCAGATACAACCATATCCCTTATGATTTGCGTTTCTGTGGTCAACAGAAACAGGAAGATTTTATTCACTATAATTGATTGTCCTCTTATAGTAGATGCCAGACAGAAATTGTTAACCCTATTGTTTCAAAGGAAATTTATTGGGATCAGACCTCAAGGTTGGCCTGTGTATTAGCTAATACAAATTGTGAAAAGATTCTCAAGGCAACTAATCTGGCATTTGCATTAAGTGTCCAGAAGCATTGGGCTATTACTATGCAGGATACTAAAAATGTGTACATTCTTAACATTTTAATTGTTTTCTTTGTCTTGTTGTTTTAAATCATGTTATGTATTTTTAATTTTGTATTTAACTTGTTTCAGCCAATGGCCAAGACAATAAAATAGTTTGATTTTATTTAGTTAAGCATAGTACACAAGGATATTGCACTACTTAACCCTGCTCCACCCTAAAACCCTTCTGTATTAGTCTGCTTATGGGGTATGATACACCCAAATTAATCACAGTTGAAAAGTATAAATACAATTGATTTGAAAATTACTACAGTGTAACTTAAAAAAATTAAATGTTATTGTGTTTGGTACAGAAATATACTGCCAACATGAAAGCCTATGAGGTTACTAAAGACTCTGTCACTGTTACCAGTAAAATCCCACCAGTAATGGTTTGGAAACCCCCCAACCCCCAAAATTTTTGGAACATAAGATGTACAGAAATTGCAAAAGTAACATTTTCAACTAAGTTGTGAACATTACAAAGGACTAGATCTACCTAAATTCCTTGGGTCAGGGATGGCACATTCATATGCAAATGAGGTAACATCTAGGTGACTATTATTATTATTATTATTAATAATAAACATTTATATAGCGCCAGCAGTGTACCTGGCACTTTACAAAGTAATAAAATAGACATGGTCCCTGCCCCTAGGGCTTACAATCTGAGAGACAGGAGCTGGGGGAGAGACTTAGGAAGGGGAACAGAGGGAGTGACAAGGGGTCTAACATTTATGAAGATGCGAGGTCTCAGGTGCACGTACATGGCTTGGTTACGATGAGGCGATGACAAGTGTTAACAGCCAATGTTCTCACCATTCATGAGCAAACTTAGTCTGTTTGCCCATGTTACCTGCTTGGCAAATCTCCCGATGCGGAATCTCTCGACTGGGAATCTTGCTACTGCTTATAATTTCTATAGCGCTACTAGCGGTACACAGCACTGTACAGATACACGTGACATAAAGACAGTCCCTGGTCCATGGAACTTGCAATCTAATCAAGACACACAGACGTACACAACTACAAATGAGAGTCTTCCTTTGAATAATGGACTACAGGATGCAGGTATTCAGTAAGTTAATTAATTTTAGTTAAAATGACTGAAATCCACAAGGCTGTGATATGTATAGGGCCTGGGTTCATGATTTAAAAGCGATCTCGAAGAAGAGGGCCTTTAGGTGGGACGTGAGTATGGACAAGGGAGGCAGCCTCAAAATCCAGCCCTGTCATTCATAAGAAAAAATGCCACAGGACCTGACAGATGACGTTTTTACCCTCCCACCACCACCACGTGCACAGATCAGCGTAAGATTCCCAGCTGGGAGATTCCGCGCTGGGAGATTCACCAGGCCAGGTAACGTGGGCAAGCACCCAAAGATGGGTGATAACTTACTGGCAGAAAGCTTGCCTGCGTTTCAAGAGCCTGAGCTCTCAGGAGCTGTTAGCTCATCTGCATTTCAATAACCGGCTGCCACAGTAACTAGAGGAGGGGTTGAAATAACCCCTTCAGCTTAATGGCTTTAAAAAATTTTTTTTTTTTTAAATAAAGCACAACCTTGCAAATAAAAAAAAACAATTACTGAAGCTTCACATTGTGAAAGGGTTAACTGCTGTGTAAAAAATCTAAAGATAAAGCAAAGTTGTAAGTTGGTAACTGGAGTTTTCTACTTGGGGTGTAAGTAACACCCCTCCCCCCCATGTACTTGTATTGAAAATGTTCCATGCGCACAGATAATGGCATATCATAAAAACAGACAAAATTCTACATTGGCCGCAAAAGAGGAAAACTCCCATCCAAACACCTATGGTAAGAATGTTCTACAGTGTTTGGATTGAAATGATCCCATTGGATGAAGGGATTTAGCATTCTCCCGGGAGATCCTCCTGGATGGCCAGTCAGTGGGGTGTGGTGGAGTGGATCCCCGCCACTGCCGGTGGGAGGAGGACACATCAGGTTTCTTTGGGGCCTGGCTGGGGGAATCTCACCCCTCTTCAGACGCCAGTTTGTTGTCTGCCTCCATCCACACTGATAGGAAGCAGAGGAGCTCCCTCTTGAAGATTGGATCCAGGCAGCTTGCTACAGGCAAGAAGGATCTCCGGTGCCAGGGGAGGAGAAATTCCTCACCCTGTTCACCCCCCTCTGACAGACGGGACTTGGGGCTAACAATCCGGGTGCTCCCTCTTCCTACGGGCAAGGGAGCCCCGCAGAGCGGGTATAGCCGGCCCATGAGGGGGACCCCCTATTGATCCTGAGGGATCCTGAACCCGCTGGGGACTCGGGGACGGGGACCTACAGCTTCTGCTGCGGCACTGAGCCCGACAGCAACCCACCCACCCCCGCCCCCTCCGTGGGAAATTCTCCCCGAGGGGTAGTGGATCCAGCGCCGTCGTCCCCCCCCCCCCCCCCCC
>QEPC01002001.1:807569-827788 GCA_003113815.1 Sphenodon punctatus | reverse complement strand
CCTACAAGGGGAGCCTGTACCTCCCTCACCCTTCCCACCACCATCACCTCCGTCTTACCGGGATTAAGCTTCAGTCTGCTCTGCCACATCCAATCCGCCACAGCCTCCAAACATTGGGAAAGTAATGAGACAGCAGGACCTGGGTCAGTTGAAAACGAGAGGTACAGCTGAATATCATCAGCATATTGGTGACATCGCACCCCAAACCCTCTCACGATCTCCCGCAGGGGCTGCATATACACATTAAATAATAACGGAGACATTGATGATGCCAAACTCCCTGACAACCTCCCCCAAAGGCTGCATATACACATTGAACAGGAGGGGGGACAAGATAGAACCCTGCGGGACCACACACGTGAGACCCCGGGGAGAAGATGAAAAATCACCCAAGACCACACGTTGGGTTCTCCCAGCCAGGAAAGAGCGGAACCATTCAACAACGGTCCCGCCAATACCTGCCCGGTCCCGCAGCCGAGTCACCAACAACTCGTGGTCAACGGTATCAAACGCAGCCAAGAGATCTAACAGAATCAACAGGGTCGAATGACCCTGGTCCAATTCATGGGAGAGATCGTCGACCAAGGCCACAAGCGCAGTCTCCATGCCATAACTCAGACAAAAGCCAGACTCTGAGGGATGAAGAAAATTGACACGGTCCAGATGCTCCTGCAGCTGCCGAGCCACCACCCGTTCAATAACCTTCCCTAAGAAGGGAAGGTTAGAGACCGGCCGATAGCTGGCCCGCCTCGGACGCAAAGGTCCAATGATGGCTTTTTGAGCAGGGGCCGCACCACAGCCTCCTTGAGACAGTCCGGCACCCTGCCCTCCCCAAGGGAGGCGTTGACAATTCCCTCCAGCAACAGCCCTAATGTCTCCCAGCTGGCCTTAAACCAGCTAGGATGGGCATGGATCTGTTCACAATAAGTGGCTCGAACATTCCCAAGAGCATCCCCCATATCTGAGGGCGACACATCCTGAAATACATCCCACAAAACAGGACAGGACGGGGCTTCTACTGTCTCTGGCTCACCTACTGTTAAAAATGTTGTATCAAAACTGTGGTGGATTTGAGCAGTTTTATCCACAAACAAATCACAGTGGGCATTTGATGACTCTAAATACAGGCGGTGGGAGGCCGGACTGACCAGCCCCCTCACCACCCAGAAAAGCTCAGCTGGGCAGGACTTGACAGACACAATGAGGGCAGCAAAGAAAACTTTATATAGCGGCCCCCTGCCATGGCACTCTGAGCACTTTACATATAACACAAATTTTAAACCTCACAACAACCCTGTGAGGTAGGTTAGGCTGAGAGAATATTGTGACTGGCCCAAGGTCACCCAGTGAGTTTCTGGCTAAGGCGAGACTTAAATCGGTTCCTCCCACACCTCCTGCTACTAATTTCTCCTGTTCCTAGCCAGAAATTTTTTACCATGCCATAGCAAAAGCAGTGTTTGAAATTAGAAGTAATGTTTCTAAGAAGTTCTCCCATATCTAAGCTCAAACATGCTCAGCAAAAAAGATATGCAAATGAAAAGAAATCTCCAATTTTCTATTCTGAGCAAAGCTTTGATTTTTTGCTGATTCAGGCAGCAAGGTTGACACTAGAGCTTCTCATTTCATCTGGAATAATCACTTTTTTACTTTTGAACAGTCTTTCATTTTTAGTGGTGGTATCTTCTAAAATGGCCTATTTTGTATGTATGAATCTGTTTTTCTCCAGATAACATAGAAAGTAAAACTATCAAAAACAGGTTTCCCATCTATTCCTTTCCTGAGTGCACAGAGAAATACTAATGTGCAGCAGCCCATTCAGGCAATTTTACTGAAACTTTGTCTTGCAAGGAGGGAGATGCATCCGAAGTAAAAAAAAAAAAACCAAAAAAAACCCCTGACTATTTCAATAAAACATTAAACTCCAGTAGAAAATAGAAAAGGAGCTGATGGTGTATAAAAGTAGTTAATATTAATAAAGCTCTCAGTGGAAACCCAAGATTAGTTCCTAAAACAGTGGCCCTCAAGTTATAAACTGGTTAATAATATCACAAGTACCTGTATGTTTCATGAGCATGTTTGAAGAATAATAATTATATAGCAAAAGCCAAACTGTAATATGAGATTTTGTAGGAAACAGTTTTAAAAATTGTGAGGGGATTAGGTGGGCCACCGAGAGATTCTGAAGAAATTAAAGCTTATATGGAAATTTTGCAGATATCTATTTTTATAAATGAGGTTGGTTTTCAGAAAACATTATTTTGATTTTTGCAATCCTATTTTAAAATAGCAACCTGCCCACTGGTGAGTATGCTGAGGGTGCTACCTTGTAACACTGTACATCGCACGTTACAGTGCCCGCACACAGCACGTACGCATCCTACGCAGGAGTCGCGCGCACTCCCGTGATTGGGGCACTGTGCCGCACAGGTTCTGTGCGGATCCCACACACACCGCAGAGGGGGGTATGGGATTGCAGCCAATGTGGAGTAGGTTGTAGTTTAACAGCGCAGTGTATAATTGCTACTCCAGAGCGGTCATGTTTTGTCCCCTACATCTCGAACAGTCTTTCTTTTCTTGAGCAGCAAGTACCCCTTCTCTTTTATTTCAGTTCTCTCGTTTTAAATGCTTTTTTCTTGCCATCTTTCACTGATCTTCAATGCCGAGTACTCCCACTTTTTAACCCATCCATTAATCATATTGGTTCCATACATGTTCCTTGCATCAGGGACTAAGGTGGCTTTTTTATGTAAGTAAAGCCTCATGTACACCTGCGAGGCAATATAATAAATAAATGTAATCCGTACATTTATCCCTCTTACTGTAAACCACAGAAGAACTTTTTTGGTGTATATATTTTTGACTCCATAAGCTCTAGATATCTGTCACATACATCCGTATTGAGTCAGATCCTTCATTCTCAGTGTGTTCAAAATTCCTGTTAAATTCCATCTGAATTAGTTATTCAAGAAATTCAGGATGTTGCCATATATGCATACATCGCAAATGGCAGTGAGCAGCACTGATACTTACTCTCTTTTTTTTTTTCAGTAAGTGAATTTTGAATACCTACTTTGAAAGCAAATTTGCAAAAAGGGTTTCATAGTAGCTCTATAGGTCTAATACATACACAAAATCAACTTATAATATATTTAGAAGGGAAACAGATGCTTCTTCCCAACCCGATTCTTTTTCTCCAAGTGTGAGGCCGACAGGGTGGGGGTGTAAATTGTTACCGTGTTGGTCTTACAATCAAAATATTCATAGGGTAAATTAATGGCTAGTAAGATTTTGTGACAATAAGAGAGAATCCTTCCCCCGCCCCCCAGGCAGGTGTGAAGGTGAAGATGGGGTCACTCTTTTGTTGATTGAGCAGACTGCTAGAATATTACCAGAATTGGGCAGAGTGAGAGAGCGGGAAGGAGTGTCGCCCCATACTGCTCAATATTAGTATGATGGCTGGTTAAAAGTTTTAACCAGCCAGCATACTTTGAAGGTGGTTTTATTTTCCAGCTCCTCGCTTTGGGAGGATAGTGTATGCAACTTTGTAGCCTTGGGTGTGGCTTCAGGAGAGGTTTGCCATGTCTGCATTTTCACAAGACCAACTTGATTTGTCTGTTATTGATCAATCCTAGTTTGCAGGATGTTACCTTTGTTTCTCCTTTAGCGCCATGCTCTGTGTTGTATTGTCTCCCCGTCCCTTGTCTCTCTCAGATTGTAAGCTGAAGCTCCCTGGGGTAGGGACGGGTCTATAACTATTGATTGTGCAGTGACAGGTACACTCCTGGTGCTATATTAATAATAATAATAATAATAATAAATCTGTACTGTTGGTGGTACTTTGAGGAAGGATCTCTGCCTCCTTGTTTCACCTTCTATATCATTGGAGAGTAGAACTCCAAAACATTGGCCATTTTTAGACGAGACGTAAGCAAGAGGTTCACCCATCCCTCACGCATCCAGATGCCCATCTGAAGGTGGTATGTGGGGGCACGCACTCCTGTGACCCACGCACTGCCCACTCATGCCCACGAAAGCAGCATTGGGGGGAAATCCAGGATGCTTCGTGGTGGGGTCAGACCAAATCATGAGTGGGTTGGGGTGCACACCTATCCCTGGCTCGTTTGATCCCCCCCTCCCCCCCCCACACACCTCACCGGACATGCGTGGGTGCTCTGTGCAGCACACATGAATCTGCCCCCCCCAGCTGTGCCCATTTAAAAATGGCCATGGTTTGCTTTTTCCACTTTGTCCTCTAAGCCATGTCTTCTCTCTTTGCAAAGATCACCTCTCCTATCAGGCTCTACCACGATACTTGCCGTCAACCAGGAGTGCCCTCTGGTGGGTACCACCCACCAGTGGTGTTCGTATGACGAAGGCACGCAGAGGGGGAGGGGTTTCAGTTGCTGCCCCGATGTTGTGGAACTCCCTTCCTCTGGAAGTCGATCAGAGTCTGAGGCTGAGCATGTTCCAAGGTGATTGCAAGACTTTTCTTTTTGGCAAAGCATTGGGCAGGAAGGGTTGGGGCTGGGTGAGAGCTTTTTAGGGTAGGGAATACATTTTTAAAGGGATTGTTCTGCTTTTTGTATGTGCTTTTATACTGTAAGCTACCCTGAGCCTTAGGGGAAGGGCAGGGTATCAAATTTAAATAATAAATAAATAAATAAAATATTGTGCTGTATGTCTGCTATGCACTCCCCCCCAATGCATGGTGGACATAAAATACATAAGCACAGAGCATATGAAACATACATTAAAAACATATCAAAGGAATTAAAAGAAACCCTAAACCCCACCCACCAACTCTCTTCCCAACCCCTCTACCCCATCCCACCCAGCCCGCCAAACACCTGTGCAAATAAAAAGGTCTTGCACCTCTTTCCAAAGGTAAAAAGACTTGGGCTTAGGTAGATGTCCAAGGGGAGAGAGTTCCATAAGCATGGAGCAGCCTCCAAGAACGCCTTTCCGTGTGCCCTCGTTATATGAACTTCACAGGCAGTTGGTACTCGCAAGAGGGCACCCTCGTCCAACCTCGGAGGCCGCAATGGAACATAATGGAAGAAACAATATTTCAGATACCTGGAGCCCAAGCCATTGAGGGCTTTAAACCTCTATTGATCCCACTATGCATCCACTGGATTCAACATTGGTTGGACTTGAAGGTAGCAAGATTAACATCAGTTAACACTCACTGTAAAATTGTGTCTACTTGAAGTGTTATGTGAACTCAGTAGAGGCCTACTCTTAACTCACTTTTTCTACCTTGAGTGCATGTAGACTTGGAATCCTATATAAGACTGTATTGTAAATGTGGAGTACTGGGGATTCACAGCCCCTCAAACTGCCCCACTCCCATCACCCTGTCTCCTGGCAGCAGTCTACAATTGCTACTGGTCCATTGGTCATCTCTCATTGATGCTAAGCAGAAGCATGTGAAAGTGAGCAGCTGGTGCTCAACACTTGAAAAAGCTGTTGGAGTGGGATTGTGCAACCGTCACAAGTAAAAGCCCATTGCAAGCCCTACAAGCTTAATATGGGACTTGTCCAGTAGGGGGAGGGTTAGGGTTTTTTTTTTCTCTCTCTCCTTGTCTCCTCTCTTCTTTCTCTGTCCTCCATCTTGTCCCATGCAGTCTGTACAGTATGGAAGCATGTCGTCTGAGCTCTTAGTAAAGTTCTGTTTTGAAGAAACTTCTGCTGTGTGTTATTGAACAGAAAGCTAACTCTACAATAAAAGCATGCTCCCAAATAAGATGCTTTGTGCTGTGAGAATTTCTTGGTGGGCTTACACCATGCTCTTGAAGTCAGCAAGCATCTAGCTCAAAAAACGGGTCTGATCTGCAAATTACGTTGCGAATTAATTCTGTAGCCAAAAACAACTTTTTAAAAAAGAACTGAAATACTTTTTATGCTTAGGCCTATATTTAACTTGCTTTCTAAAGCATGCTCAAAGTTGCATCATGAAGTGTAGAGAGCTGGTTTCAGTTATGGGAACTTCTTGGGTCACAAAAGTTCGTCGTCTTAAACGAGCAGACATGGTTGCACGTCAAGACAGAAGTCTATATATGAGGTAGAATGCTCACTGCTAATAAATATAAATTGTTCAGTTGAACTTCTATTTGGCCATTCACAATATTGTACTTTGGTAAGTTTGTTTTGAGAGTACAAGCTACAGTTTAGCAAGGGTTCTGTGATCTGAATTTTTCAGCTTATCGCCCCATTATCTTTGCTGCTCCAAAAATTCACTTTTTTAAAAAGGCGAAATTCATTTTTTTAAAAAGGTGGTTTGGGGGGGGGGGGTTGTTTTTTTTTGGTGTGTTTTTTTAAGAAAGTGAATAGTATGTGTAATGTTCTTACCAATGTCATGGCCTTGTGTCATGATGCTTAAAGGTATCTCTCCAAATTATTGTTCTGCAGTAGTTGTTTCTTTCAAAGCAAACCTCTTGTATAGCTATTTGTTGAATTGTGTGCACACTGAATTAGTCAAAGACCTGACTAAAACCATTTTTTTTTCTTTTTCTTTTCTCCCCTCCCCCAAACTTGCTTTTGTTATGTATTGGCTTGCTAATCCTTGTGTTGAGCAGTATCAGACATCACCTTTCTTGGGGGTAGTTAGTCCACTCTTCCGCTTTCTTTGTCAAAGGGCTCCCTTAATAGGAGAAGTCAACAGGGAGGACAAAAAGGATTGAAAGTTGTATTTAATCAGGGTCAGAGAGGTGGTGTTCAGAGTGACGGGCCCACAGGCAGGCTGGCCTTTTATGCTTACCGACGCAGATGGTCCCAAAGCATTCAGCTAAGTGAAGAGAAAGCTGCCCAGTGAAAGCTATTGTAGGGCAGCATCGTTACAGTTGAGAAGGGTTGCCAAGGGTAACTAGAGAGTATCACCAGTATCGTGTGATCACTAGTCTGTGCCATTGAAAACGTTAGACTGAGGATTGGTTTGGGTCCCTTGGCATCTTGATGTTCATGCGTAAGCAGTATTAACTTACATTAGGGTGCTTATTTTTCTGGAATTTATTTTACTGCAAGGCACATAAACTGCAAAATCTTTTGCGTTTGTTAATTTGCGAATGGTTACCTTCCAAAAATTTGCAGCTATTTATTTTAGAGCATATTTTCTTTTCTTCCCCATTGGGAATTGTCTAATAATATGTGAACTTATTAAGATAACACTTTGTTTGTAGGAACTTAATTTTAATTTTTTTCTCACTATAAGAATTACCTGAATCCTTAAAAAGAAAACAAGGATACCTTATTTTAGTATTCACAGAGCTTGAACTTGTGTGCTAAAATTCTGGAAACAGTGCCCAAATGTACCCAAGGGCAGAACATTAGCGCTTCCCCCCCCCACCCCTTTGGTTTAAGAAAATAGCATATTATAGCAGGCAAAATATATTTGTGAAAAATTTGCTTTATGTACTTCCAAGGAAAAAAAGAAAATGAAACCCCAAGTGCTGATTTCCATATTGAGACCAAAGGATGAAAAATGTTAACCATGCCTAAGTTTTGCATTAGAATGTCAGGCTCCAGTATAAATAAATGTATGCATGTGGGGACACTGGGTAGCATAGCAAATTAACGGTGTTAAGCAATTCACCATATGTACCAGGAATGATATGACTAGATAAGATGCATTCTGGAATTACCAAAATTGAACACTGAGGTTCATATCTCAGATGCAGCCAAGCTGTGCTTGGCGCAGCTGAGGAGGGAAGAGCAAAAATGGCTCCCAGCCATCTTTGCAGCATCTTGTTCCAGGGGTTGTCTCAGCTTCCCATGCAAGAAGTCAGAGTGCCCAGAGGGGTCGGTGAGAGTGGTGGCACAGAGCTAGCTACTCCACCCAGGAATTCCCACATCCTAAGGGAAACCTCGACTGGTTATGCTTGTTCTACATCCTCTTTTTGCTGCTTTAGAGGTGCAAACAGGTCTGGCCAGAATCTGGCTGCTATTCTTGTGTTTTTAAACATGGATATTTTCAGATGAAGCCCATTGTCATTTTACTCAGTGTTTTTATAAAAGGGTGAGAGTGGGTAGTCCTTCACACTCTAGTAGCAACAGTGTAATAGACACATGATTAACTACACCCTGAATCTTGATGTGATTTCTCTTCTAGTTCACAATTAGAGAAAAAATTGTGTTTCACACATGAATTTTTTATAATAAATTGGGATTTGAGTGAGGAAGCAGCAGTTGCTGAACAGTTTGTTGTGCTTTCATAAAAATGTTTTAAAATTTACCAAATATCTATTTAATCATAAACTGTTGTGTTATGATGTGCAAATATTTTTTTCCCCCATGTAGACAATAGTAATGCAAGACGCAAGTATGAAAATCTGAAGCTTCATAGTATAGAGGACTAACTTGAAAGAAAAGCAGCATTTCTGGAGTATCTTTGTTTGTATTCTTTATGAATGCCAACTAAAATGGTTACTTTTTTCATTATCATTTTTAAAAGAGGAGAATAATTAACCATTTTATTCCCATATGAGTTTGAATGCTGCTGGTGGGTAGCTTTGCATTGCGTTTTCTATTATATAATGCATTTATTTGGAAACATTTGTGATAAGTAATTTGTACTACCGTCATATTATACCATGGATTTCTAGAATGATATCAAATTCCTGCTGAACAGTAGATTTAATTTTATCATTCCTTTGACCTCCGCTCCACATATCACTCCCCCACCTTTCTAAGAAAATGGGATGTTAATGCCATTGCATTTCGTCTCTTCTCCAATTTTTGTGCTATTGATCTAGCTTCTATTCTTCTTTACTCTGTACCAAGATATGGATTAGACTGAACACATGGGAAAAGTAGGTGAGCTCTCGGAATAAAAGAATAAATTTCAAATTTACATTCCATACATTTTTTAACTGGCTGTGAATTCATTTTTTAAATCACATACTTTCCACTGAAGCCCTACCCTTACTCCAGCTTATGAATCAGCAGCAAGAACAAAAATAAAAGAATACAAAATATTCTTGCCACCCTAGCAAAAATTTAAACCAAGATTATTGAAAGATGTCATTAAAATAAGACTGGAGGTAATTCTGTTTTCCGTATGAATGCTAGTGTATTACCAGCCTACTGCCTGTAATTAGGGCAGCTTTTAAAATGGTCAGCATATGGAAAGAGTCTAGTATGGCACTGAGTTCTGGACTGGTACCTAAAGAAAAAAATATTTTCAGTTGTCACTGTAGGTCTGTATTCTTTACTTTGAAAGCATCAATGCTGAAACTCTCTGAAAGCCAGTGGCCAATGGAGCTGTATACACATAAAAAGTTGTTAGATTCTGTGTCCATTGCATAAACATCAGCATTTGCTCTGTAGTGCTAATCTCCTTTTGAAGCTCTTGCAAAAGCCAGGACGTCTTGCTTGTTTGTCCCCTGAAAGATCTGCGTGATCATCACTCACTGGGTGGTAACAAACAAGACGTTACCCCACATTAGCCCCAGATTTGCCTGCCTGTCTGAATGGTGGCTCTCAGATGTTTGCCCTGGGCTGCTACCCACAGTGTCATCTTAAGCAATGTGGAGCACGTCATTTGAGCATATCTGAGCAGACTGTTTGTGCGGTCCAGGGCAACGGGTGCCCACGGAGGAACTGCATGTCTGTTGGGGTGGGCCACGGTGGTCGCATATGGCCTCCCCCTGTGTTAGGGCGTGTGCTGCTCCACAAATGTTCCATACTATGGAGTCACAGGCAACAACTTAGAGCATTGCTACAGTGACTGCAACTTGGTGGGGGAGAGGGTGAGTGGCAGACCTCGGAAGGGGACAGAACGCCAGCCTGTTTGTGTGGTCCATCACGTGGCAACTGTAAGTGGGGGTGCCATGGATCAACCCCGCACTCCTGCCAGCTCCCATCCCATGTGTTAACATCCACTTAGGGCTTTCCCTCCTCCTATCTGTTCCTCCATGATGCAGCTTGTAAGTATTCTTCCAGATGACAACGATGATGTAGATGTAGGCCTCATTCCAGAGTGTCCTCCATGTTTCTTCTCAGCTACTGATCTGATATTTTAAAGCTTAAAACTCTGATATGTGAAAGGAGAGCAACTATCCCAAGAAGATAACGCCTCCCATGAGTCAGCTATAATGTCTGTCTCTCTCATTTTTGCTTTCACCTCTTTTGTTTGAGTTTTGAATAGATTTATCCATCATAGCCCCAAGAGTAGTTATGCTGCCATTTCCCAGTATGAAGCCCTCTTATGAAGGGTCCAGGATGTTAGAGATCATCATATTTGTCCATAAGATCTCATTGATTTTGCCTAGTGAGGAAGAGTCAAAGAGAGGGTGAAGGTTGAATTCACTGTTGCATCAAGAGCCGTTTTTACACGGACGCTCCCTCCCCCCCCCCGGCTCGATGTTCGGGTGGGTGTGCGGGAGGGGGAGGGGGGTTCGTATAAACAGCCAGCGGTGAGGTGGGGATGGGTGTCCGCTCGGTGTTCATCCGTGTGAACACTGAATGGGTTGGGGGGGGTGCGTGTGCGCTCCCGCACAACACCCACGTTCACCCACGGGGCCCTCCGGAAAACTGGTGGAGGTGAGTGTGTGTATGTGTAAAAGGGGACACACCCACCTCGCCAAAACACCCATCCCCCCCACCTACCCCCGTCCATGTAAAAAGGGCCAGGTTTTATTTCCTAAGTTGGTAGGTTGCACTTGACATTTTCTTCAGCAATGAATCCAGCTATTGATTTTAGCAGCCAGGAAGCAGCACAATCTGTTCTGTGAATGACTATGTGGCCATTCCTTAGCAAATTTAATTGCTTCTCTGTAAATTGCAGACACAGTCATGCTCAAAAGTGGAAGGATAGTACTTTCTCTTAGACCAAGTTCACACCTGCACCATTCTTGAGGGTTTGCAAATGCCATGAATTTAAGTGTGACGTCACAAGATGCATCAGGGAACATTCACACTCCCAGCAGTCTTATGGAATTGACCGTTTTGGGGGGCGGGGTTTACATAAGGGCATTAATATTTTCATGTTTTTTTCCGGGAATGAGGTTTCCTCGCATGTTTGCCCCCGCCTCTACCCCATATGCCATTGTCCCTCCCTACTGTACTTCCTGGGTCACAGGTCACACGCTGTGACTGAAACACAGAAGGAAACGGATCAGTGAGGTCTGGGGAGCGAAGGGTTTCCTGGTGCTGATCTAGCACTACTTCTGGCAAGAATCGATGCCTAAAATGGCACCCAGAGGACTGTTGAAGTAATTGATCTGCTGCTGCCTGCACTCTGACAGAACAAGATTTGCAGGAGATTTAAGACACACTTTTTGTTGCCATTCACAAAAGCGTATTTCTGATGAATCAGTGACTCCCATCTCTGTAAAGGTAGGATTTCGCTGCCCTGCCTCCCACATTTTAATTTCCCCAGCTTCCGTCATTGACGCAGAAGGGAATATTCAGACCTCTTTGAATTGTTCAGCAATCTCTAGTGAAACAAAAGTAAGGTGTGAAAGCGGCCTTAGTCATAGTTTTGGAGCCATCCGCTATGGGGAGTTCGTCCATTTTTCTGAAGTAGAATAAAAACATAGTGGCCCATAGTTTTGGAACTTTCTTTTGAAGTATGTCACCTGAGCTGATTAACTGATTCACTCTTCAGAAGAGTGGAGCAGTTTAAATCGATTTAAATAATGTAAGTAAAAAATATAGTTTTACCAAAAAAAATAAAATTAATTTCAAAATTGGTACAGTTGTCATTTTAGATAAAAATGTATAATGAATTAACCATGTAGTGTTGGGGAAATGAAATCTCTCGAATCTCTCCTTTGACACCCTTCCTGTGTCTGACCAGCACCTTGCTTCATTCCATCTTTCCCACTCACCCCCTCCTGCTTCCTCAACCTCTCGTTTTTCCTGTGACCTTCATTGACCCTCTTGACTTTGCTTCCTCTCTTTCCCCCATCTCTCTTCTGACTCCTCTACAGCCTGCCCAGACTCTGCTGTCTCCGCCTTCAACTCATCCCTTTCTTCCACCCTTGAGTCCCTTGTTCCCTCTAGTGCCGTCCTATCCGTTGCATAAACCCCCATCTTTGGCTCACTCCTACCATCCGCCACTTCCAATCCTTCTTGCAAGCCACCGAGCACCTCTGGTTGAAGTCTCGTGAGTTCACTGACTTGCTCCACTTTGTGCACTTTCTGCATTTAGTGATGCCCTTTCCCTTGCCAAAGTCTGTTGTTACTCCACATTAATAGAATCTCACCCCTGCAACCCCCTCCATTTCTTCTTGACATTTGCTTCCCTTCTGAAGCCTCTCCTCCTTCCCCCCCCCCCCCGCCATTCTCCTCCCTCCCCGCGTCCAACTCCTTTCTCGTCTCCCCTCTCAACCCAATCGACTGAGACTGCCCTTGCCAAAATTACTGACAACCTCTTAGCTAAGTCTGAGCCTCTACACTGTTCTTGTCCTCTTCGATCTCTCTGCCGCCTGTGATGTTGTCAACCATGGCTGCCTCCTGGATTCGCTATGCTCCCTTGGTTTGCAGGACTCTGTTCTTGACTGGTTCTCTTCGTATCTCTTGAACTGCTCCTTCAACATTTCTTTTGCTGGTACCTTCTCGATGTCACTTCCCTTCGCTATGGGAGTTCCCCAAGGCTCTGTCCTGGGCCCTCTTCTCTCTTTATACTCTACCCACGGCTTCAGTATCATCTGTATTCTGATGACACGCAACTCTGTCTCTCCACTCACATGCTCTCCCCCTCCATATAGTCTCATATTGCTGACTGTCTTGCTGACATCTCTGCCTGGATATCTTGCCGCCAACTCAAGCTTAATCTGGCTCAAGACTGACGTCCTCATCTTCCCTCCAAAACATTCCCCTCCTACTTCCCTGTTTCCATTGAGGGAGTCACTGTCCGACCAGTCCCTCAGGGGACTCGTTTTTGGGATTCATCTTTGACTCCTCCCTCTCCTTAATGCCTCAGATCCAGGCTTTTGTTAAATCCCCTTGCTTCACTCTGTATAATATTGCTAACAGCCGGCCCTGCCTTACTGTTGCCACCGCAAAATCCCTAGTCCATGCCCTAGTCATCTCTTGCCTTGACTACTATAACTTCCTCCTTACTGGCCTCACCTGCTCTGATTTCGCCCCCCACTCATCTTCGTTCAACACTCCACAGCCAAAATCATGCACCTTGCCCTCACTTCGACCACGTTCAGCCCCTCCTCTCCGCCCAGCACTGGCTCCCTCTACGTGAACACATTCAGCACAAGCTCTTGATCTTCACCTTCAAGGCTCTTCATGGCCTTGTTCCCCCATATCTCACCACTCTTGTATCCCGCCACACTCCCGTCTGGGAGCTTTGCTCTTCTTCTGTCCCCACCCTCACCTGCTCACAACCCCCTTGCTCTTCTAAACATCTGTGCCCCTTTTCCCTTGCTGCCCCTCATGCCTGGAACTTCCTCCCTGGATACGTTTGCTCTGCTCCCTCCCTCCCAATTTTTAAAACCTTTCTGAAAACCCACCTCTTCCGTCAGACCTTCCCTAATTTGTCATGAGTGAAACTGCGTCCTCTCCTCCCCGCCCCCCAGTCGGAATCTAGTTCCCTGTAACTAAGTGAAGCACGCACACCTGTAACTTATCACCCGCTTGAGAATGTACAAGACAATGTACTCTTCTCTCCCAATGTTTGCCTCTCCCTTGTCTCCCTTCTCCCTTACATTGTAAGCCCCCTGGGAGTAGGGACCTGTCTATAACTGTTGATTGTACAGCTCCAGGTACATAGCCGGCGTTATATAAATAATAATTAATAATAAAACATTACAAAAGAAAATTATGAAAATTTAAAGTTGTGTTTTTATTCAGATATTTCTCCTATAAATCAAAAGTGGTGTAAAACCTTTGTCCCTTTAAAACAAATGTATTTTAAGCATTTGCACTGAAAAGCAATTTGGAGTTTCAATAATTAAAAAAAAATTAAAATGTATGAAATCTTATGTCTTGAAACAATCATGCAAATTTTTTATATAGACAATCGCCTAAAGCAGTACATTAAATATAATACTTAAAACTATAATCAGAAATCTCAGATCAACTACCACTGACTTCCTGTTCAGATTTCCTGAGTGTGCTTGAATTCAAGTGCTTGAAAGTAAATCAACTTTATAGGCTTTTCGGTTCCTATGTGTTTTTAAATCTCGGAGTACACCAAGCCAGACTATGCAGAAGATGACTTCTGAATAACTATCTCCACCACTGAATAACTATGATAGTTTCCAAAGTTTCATTGAAGAACATGCCTTTTAAACCAATGTGGGGGAAAACCTATTTCCAGCTTAAGTCTCTTCTGTGATTCCATTATTGTGAGTAAAAGCTGAAACCTAAGAGATCCAGACATATGATAGGGGTGGGGAAATGGTGATTTGGGAATCACGTGAGGCTTTTGGACACCTGCACTGTGACTCTTGCCAGCAGTGGCTACCTGGAAGTGTGTCCATTCAGCTCCCTCAGGAGCAAGAGAAGCCTAATTGCCATGATTGATGTAATGTTTATTGTCTCTCCGTGTTATGAACATTTTAGTATGTATCTCTTGGGCTTGGGAACTTTGCCCACTGCTGACATATGACATGATGATGAAAACTGCTTATGGTGTTTTCAGCCCACACATTTTGGCGTTGTTGTTGTTATTTACAAAGTGCCAGCAGTATGCCTGGCACTGAAAGTTGTGATTAAAGACAGGACCCTGTCCCAAGGGGCTTACAATCTAGAATGACTAAGGAACAAAGGGAGAGAGGGGGATATATTAATGAAGATGAGAAGCTGCAGGTGCATGTGCTTAACTTAGGGTGAAAACGGACATGACGCTAACCACCCTTTAACCACCTTTGGTGGTTATTTATGCATCTTGCAGGGCTGTGTTGGTGCCCTATGCAGCCCTGAAACATGCATAAATGACCACCAAGGGTGGTTAAAGGGTGGTTAGCGTCATGTCTGTTTTCACCCTCAGTTACATTGAATGAGGGGGGATCCTGAAGGAAGAGAGAGTAAGACAGTACAAGGAGAAGCATAAATGAGCAAGATGAATATGTGGGGGTGAGGACCATGGGAAAGGAGTTAGAGAAAACCATAATTGCAAATCAATAAAAGTTTTGTAAACTTCCACACCTGAGCAGCTCCAGCACCCAAGTATGATTTCCTTTGTGTAGAATTGAACATCATTACTATTTTCACTATTTGGATGTTTTCCAGCAAACATCATCCACCGGTTTTTGGTATCGTTTGGCAAACAGGGTTGATACCCAGTCTATATTCTCTATTTTCATTAACTTGAGTCAGTTTAAAACAGAAGCAAACCAGGCAGTCTTTTATTACTCACAATGTGATAAGTGGACAGCCATTTCTTTAACCTTGACAGCTGCACAGTGGTGATTGTGAAAGAACTTACCAACATAGACCGCTGTCCTGTAATTTGCATTGACTGATTCAAAACTTGCACCCATGTGGAGTCACACACTGACTCGAGAGGTGAACTCACTTTTAACTCTGCTAAAATCCTATGTTTGCGGCACCCCAGAAGCTGTATAATCAGCCCTGGATGATTCCCTAATCACTGTTGCGTGTGAGTGAGGAATTCCGATTTCCAGTCCCGCTTTAAACTCTGATCTGAGATTTATATCTGATCTATTAATCAGATCCGAGTTTAAAGTGGAGCTGAAATTTGGAGTGTGTCACTTGTACGCATCAGCGATCCGGGGATCATCCCGGGCTGATTATACATCTTCCAGGGCCCCACAGACATCAGAGTAGCAGAGAGTTGGGTCTCATTCTGCAAGTTGAAAATCAATCCGACTTCCTCCCTCACACTGTAGTATCTGCTCCTGGAATTTTGCAGGGTGGCGAGCGAAGTACCAAGACCCTTCCTTTTTATCTTACTTACATCAGTTTGACATTATTTTACTCCAGGAGACTTGGTCTAAAATTCCTATTGAATTTGAAGGGTACAAAGTTTTTGAAATTTTGGTAATAACCGCTGAAGAAAAAGGCCGTCCGAGTGGAGGCATTGCTTGCCTAATATCTAATACCTTAAAGATTGAGGTGGTAAACGTAGATTATTCCCCACCTATTGCCTTAAGCATGGAAGTCAAATATGGTATTCTCCAGTTCTTTATCGTTGGTGCATATATCCCACCTATTAATGCTAACTCTTATAGGAAATGCTATTGGATCCAACTTAAGACCTTTCTGGAAGGACTTCTGTTTGAATCATCCACTAAACAGTTATTGCTATCTGGAGACCTGAATGCCAGACTGGGGATAAATAATGAAGCCCTGGCTCCTTATTCAGCTTTGGCTGGACTGTCCAGTTCTGCTCCTTTATTGCAAAGACAGGGCAAGGATACAGTGATAAATAGTTCAGACCTGTCATTAGCGGAACTTCTGATTAACTTTGATGTGTTCCCACTAAATGGCTCTTCTCTGGGCGATTCAGAAGGCGAGTTTACTTTCATCTCTCATTTAGGAGCTAGCATAGTTGACTACATCATTGTCACTCAAGATCTGTTCTTTCTGGGAGAGAGCTTTCAGATAGGAGATTGCCACCTCAGTGACCATTTATCTTTACCTGCTTACTTTCACAATCAAGCGATCGTAGAAAACGTGGAGAAGCAGGGTTTAGATAATTGTCATCTTCCATCAGACTATTATTCCAGATCATCATGGAGTGCATCATTAGCGATGACGCTTGATATTGCTTGTCAGACGTCACTCTGTTTAGAAATAAAGAACAGACCTGACCTGCAAGCACTGAATAATCAAATGCTCCAATGGTACAATCTTGTTATACATTTTTTTAGGATTTTTTGGGGTAAAACCTCCTAAAATCAATGGCTCTATTACTGGTAAATCAAGCCATCCATGGTTTGATTGTGAGTGTAGAAAAGCTAAATTAGAAATGAATAAGATGTACCATATGTACAGAAGAGGTAAGATGCCGAACTTTTTGCTAGAGTTCTCTAAAGTTAAAAAGAAATATAGAATATTGATTAAACAAAAAAAGAGTCATTATGAAAGTTTCCAGTGGGAGAAGTTATACTTAGCGGCCCAGGCAGAGGACTCTAGTTTATTCTGGAGAATTCTAAATGGAGCCCCAGTGAGCCACAAGATGGGAAGCACAGTGGTGGTACCAAGTGCCAAGTGGGAGCAATACTTTATTGCTAAGATTTCAGATCACCTAGAGTATACTATTCCTTTTGCAATTCAGGAAACACCAAACTGGCCACCAGTCGATGCTCAGACAGTGAGCAAACTGATCAATAACTTAGACACGTAAAGCACCGAGTTATGACTTTATCCCGGCGGAACTCCTGAAGGCCCAAAAAGATTGGTGGGTGCCATTCTTGACTGACTTATTTACTTGGGTCAGTATAAATGGCTCAATTCCTGCTGACTGGTTGGTAACTGTAGTTGTTCCTATCTATAAGAAGGGTGCAAGAGGTGATCCATCTAATTACCGCCCTATTAGTCTTCTTAGTGTGATTGGAAAACTATATGCCAAACTTTTGGCAGAGATTTTTACAAAATGGCTTCAGAAAGAAAAAATTATCTATCCAGAACAGGCTGGTTTCCAGAAGGGCCGGTCTACAATAGACCATGTTTTGATACTCACACATTTAGTGAGAAAGTATGTGGCAAAACATAAAAGACTGTTTGCTGCCTTTATAGATTTAAAGGCTGCCTTTGACTCGGTAGATAGAGCTTGGTTGTGGCAAAACCCTCAATTGATCGCAGACTTCTTTACCTTATGACTCTTCATTCAGATAATGTCTTCAGAATTAAGATAAATAGCATTGGGCAATTAACCAAAGAAATTCCTTCCCAGAGTGAGGCAGGGCTGTATACTGGCTCCGAGTTTATTTAATTTTTTCCTTAATGATTTAATTCCAAAAGTTTCTGCTTCAGGTTCTCTCCCTCCTAGGTTGGCAGACCAGGCAGTTGGGGGCACTCCTATATGCGGATGACGCCATTGTCTTATCCCAGTCCAAAGTTGGGATGGGAAAACAACTAGGAGAATTGATGAATTATTGCTCCACCAATAAATTGCAACTCAACTAGGCCAAAACCAAAATCATGGTCTTTGGTAAAGGAAGAAAGAAATTTACATGGAGGATAGGGTCTGAACCCATCGAGCAAGTTGACCAGTACAAATACCTTGGCATCACTTTCAGCAGATCAGGTAGCTGGGAAGCCCAAGCCAAATCCACTTTAAATCAAGCAACAGGAATGGGTGCTGTCATTTTGAACTATTTTGTCAGGAAGGGTGTTAGAAGAGAGATTATGGCCTTAAAGGTTTTAAAGGTCCCCGCCCCCGGGGACGCTTAGAACAGCCCTGGGACTGGAAGCTACCCTGCCCCGATAGCTGCTGACCTCACACTGCTCGCTCCTCCCCCTCCACAGGAGGGTGAACCCACTCCCACTTCCCTCCCCGGACAGGCACTGAAAGCTGTGAGCCCACCCCCAGGGACGCTTAGAACAGCCCTGGGGCTGGAAGCTGCCCTGCCCTCACAGCTGCTGACCTCACGCTGCTCGCTCCTCTTTTCCCCCCCCCCCACAGGTGGGTGAAGCCACTCCCACTCCCCCCTGGGACAAGCACTGAAAGCTGTGAACCCACCCCAGTGGTCAGCAGCCCTTGGGCGGTGCCCGAAGGGCGGCGACAAAAGGGCGCTGGCCGTTTTGTGGCCATTACGAGGACAGCGAGGAGCCACCCCCCTGACGACACCCACGCCACACAGCCTCCTTCGACCATCGCCGCCGGACATCACGCAATCGCTCCCGTGACACCCACAGGCCAGGTTTCCCCCTCTGCTGCCCAGACTGGTACCGCCTAGGATGCCTCCCCATACCTCCCTCATCTCCTCACCCTCTATCTCCCCCCTCTTTCTCGCCCTTCTCATGGCTCCCCTCCTTCTCCCTCTCCCTCCTCCAGTGGCCTTTCTCCATCCAACCTACCCCATGTTCACACCCATGCGCATTCCCCCTCCTCACCCTCATCCCCCCTTGCCTGCCCCCACCCGCCCTTATCCAAACCTTCCACAGCCCATTGTGGCCTATGTAAGGCCGTTGCGAGACCCAAACCCTGCAGGCCCAGCCGCTCCATATCCCCCAATCTCATCCACATCCCATGCCTTCCCCAAAACCAATTACCTTTCTCCTGCTCCCTCTGGAACTGCCGCTTATCCGTGGCTAAATCCCCCTTCATCCATGATCTCTTCCTCGTTCGCCCCTTCCAACTCCTTGCTCTTACTGAAACCTGGATCTCACCCTTCAACTCTGTTACCCCAGCCACTCTATGCTCGGTGGGCCTGTCGTTCTCTAATTGACCCTGCCGTGAGGGCCAGGGGTGTGGCGTGGGTTTCCTCTTTGCCAAGGCCTGTCAATTCAAAACCCTTTCCCCTCCTCCCTCCTTCTCCTTCCCCTCCTTTGAGGCCCACTCTGTGCGTTTATACTCCCCTCTACACCTTCGTGTTGCTGTCATCTACCGCCCCCCCAGGTTCCTTCTCCTCTTTCCTCCCAGACTTTGAATCCTGGCTCACCTTTTTCCTCTCTGATGACACCCCCACTCTGATTCTTGGTGATTTCAACATTCACGTCAACACACCTTCCATGTCCTCTATCTCCCGCTTTCTCTCCCTGACCTCCTTCGATCTCCGACTCTGGACCGACTCCCCCACCCACACCAATCGCCACTCCCTTGACCTCATCTTCTCACAAAATTGCTCTCTTGCTGACCTCTCCTTTGATCCCTGCCCCAATTCTGATCACTTCCTCGCCTCCCTCAGCCTCTCCCACTGACCCCTCTCCTCCTCCCCCTACCTGCGCCCCTTCTGCAATATGCAAGCTTTTACCCCCATGGAGTTTGCCTCATCTCTATCCCTCCTCCTCCCCCCTGTTTTCTCCTCCTCCTCCCCTGACTCTGCCATCTCCGCTCTCAACACCTCTCCTCGACCCTTGACTCTCTTGCCCCCCTCTCTTCACGACCCATCCGGCCCCAGAACCCCTGCCCCTGGCTCACCCCCAACATCCGCTACCTCCACTCCTGCACCCGGGCTGCCGAATGCCTCTGGCGCAAATCCCGCTCCCTCTGTTTTCTCCTCCTCCTCCCCTGACTCTGCCATCTCCGCTCTCAACACCTCTCCTCGACCCTTGACTCTCTTGCCCCCCTCTCTTCACGACCCATCCGGCCCCAGAACCCCTGCCCCTGGCTCACCCCCAACATCCGCTAC
>QEPC01002001.1:777631-806014 GCA_003113815.1 Sphenodon punctatus | reverse complement strand
CCTTCTCCCTTGCCGCCCCCCATGCTTGGAACTCCCTCCCTGCCCACATCCGCCTTGCCCCCTCCCTCCGCTCCTTCAAATCCTTCCTCAAGACCCACCTGTTCCTCGCTGCCTTTCCCAATTCCTGCTAGATGTTCCCAGATACCTACTGTCTTCCCTCTTCTGCTGACTGCAGCAACCTGACTGTAACCAAGCCAAGCACACCACCTGAGTCTTCACACCCGCTTGAATGTTTGTCTGTCTTCTCCCATGTCTCTCCCACTGTCCCCTCTCCCTGTCTCCCCCTCCTTGTCTTTTAGATTGTAAGCCACAGGCAGGGACTGCGTCTGTTTCTATGTTCTGTACAGCACCAGGTCACACGACTGGCGCTATATAAATGATTATAATAATAATAATGCTAAGGTTGCTTCCCAATTATTTTATGGAACATCAATTTGGGCAGTTATTCGTCCACTTAACTTGGATAGGGTCCAGTCAGTATTTTTGAGGAAACTCCTTCAACTACCGGTGGGAATAGCGTCAGTGGCGGTCAGGATGGAGATGGGGCAACTCAGATGGAATATGAGAGTACTGAAGTATGCCCTGTCACTCTGGTTGCGCGCTGTGATATTCCCCCAATTAGGGTTATTCCGTTTACTTGCCAAAGACACATTTGATTCACCATGGTCTTCTGCAATGAGGAGTTGCATAGCCAGATTGGGATTCTCAGTGGCATATTTATGGAGCAAGGAATTACTGGCGGCTACTTCAGAAGTAAATAGAAGGATAGATGATATTGCCCGACAGGAAGATATAGCAACAGTTAAGGCCTCTTCATTTTTAGGAAGTTATTTAGATCTAATTCCTGAGCCCTGGCGGATTGCTAGGTATTGGCAGAATAATTTGTCCCCAGCACTGGGGAAAAAATGTCTTATGGCTCAGTTAAATGTATTGCCCTCAAAGATCTTTGAAGGATGCTGTGCCAGGTTACCTTTTGCAGAGCAGCTTTGCCCTTTTGATCTTCAGCAGGCTGAAACAGTAAGCCACATTTTGTTAGAATGCCAAATTTATCATAATTTAGAGTGCAATATTTGGATTCAATACTCATTAGATACCCAGGAAGATCATTTTCAGAGCTTTTGAGAATTCTATTAGTTGATCAAATCCCTCAAGTTTCTCAGGTGGTAGCCAACCTTTTGTTAAAGTAATTTATAATTCGGGATGGTTTTTGAATTTTAAGCCACTTGGTGTTTAGAAGTTTGAGATTATTCCTTGATATGGAACAATATGTTAATGTTTAGTTGTTACATTGAACTTTGTTTTTATTATTATTAGTATTAGTATTAGTATTAGTATTAGTATTAGTATTAGTATTATTATGTTGGGCTAAGGCCTTTGGCTACGCCCAGTTATTAATAAAGATTGATTAATTGAGTGATTGATTGATTGTGTCGCAGAGTTACATGTGAGTTCACCCTAAGTGGGTACATAAGATATGCTGTCTTGTGTATTATGAAGCAGAACAGAAGTGGTGAGTGGTAGGACCAAGTCCCATGTATCCTACAGATAATGCTCTCCAGATTCTGCAAACAGGAAATCCAGATTCTGTGCAAGCAAACAAATTATGCAAATTAACAAAATCCTGCAGATTTTGAATGCAGTTGAGTTTCCAGCATGATATTCCATTGATTTTGGACATCTCGTATCTTATTTATTTATTCCTCAATTTTATAGGCAGCTTGGGGCAGCTCATGACATTTAAATACACATAAAAACCACAAAAATAAACATCATAAAAATAAAATCAATAAAATATCCCATGGTAGAGAAAAATACACCACACACGCACCCTTCACCTGTCTCCTTCGCCAAAAGCCCAGCGGAACAACCAGGTCTTACATTGTCTATTGAAAGAGGGGAGGTCCAGGACCAGGCAGGCTTCCGCTGGGAGGGAGTTCACAGCCTCGGTGCGGCTCTTCATTGTCATCCTCATCGTCCTCACCCAAGATACATCTTAAACACAAAATATGTCGTCCTCATCGTCATCACCTGACCTACATCTTAAACACAAAACACCACAGATCCTCTCAGCAGGTAACTCTTCTCTCTGAGAAGGGGAGAGGCGGTCATGGGCTGCGCCTCTTTGGCCCCAGAATATATGCCAGCAGCTAACGATGCTGGTAACCCATTGGCTAGTTTACAGAGCACCCCTCTCAAGATGAATTTCTCTACTGCTAGAGGCAGTTTATGCGAGAATGTGGCCAAGTGCCAAATTCAGCAAAAACTGCTGTAAGTGCCCATTTACTGGGTCAGATCAATGGTCTGTCCAGCTCAGCATTCTGTCTCTTGACAGTGGCCAATCTTGGTTGCCTCAGGGGATGTACACAGCAGCTTACAATGGATAATCCATTTCCTGTCATCCTCTCACAGCTTCCAACACTCAGGGTCTTGTACCCCTGGCCAACCCAACTAGTAGCCCTTTAATGGACCTGGCTTTCAAAATGCATCCAGTCTCTTTTTGAAGTCTGCTGTGCTACTGGCCTGTACCACACCAGTAAGGTGAAAAAGTACTTCCTTTTATTAGTTTTGAATCTGCTCCCCCTTAACTTCATGGTGTGATCCCTGGTTCTGTTGTTTTTAGAAAGGGTAAATAGCAGCTCCCTATTTACCTGCTCCATGTTTTTTATCATCTTGTAAACTTCTGTCATGTTCCCTCTCATCGTCTCTTCTCCAAGCTGAAGAGCCCCAACCTAGTGAGCCTTTCCTCATACAGAAACTGTTCTATGCCTTGGATAATTTTTGTTGCCCTTCTCTGCACCTTTTCCAGTTCTGCTATGTCTTTTTTTTTTTTTTGAGATGGGGTGAACAGAACAGGACAGTACTCCAAATGTGGTCATGCCATCGATTTATATATAGTGGCATTACATTTTCTGCTTTATCTATCCCTTTTTAAAATTATCCCCAACATGTGGATAATTAATCATATATTCATATAATCGCAGCTGCACAGAATTCATAGGGTTGTTAGTATGACCTTACAATGCATTTTACTTCCAAGTGCTTTGTTTTGATAGTAATTTCAAAATGTGTAGACCAGCTGTGTGTTACTGCCTTTCCTGCAAAGCTCACCTTGTCCGTGAATTTCGGTGACTCGAGATAAGCACAGTAGACAAGGCTGACTTGCATGAATGTATCAGATCCAGAGTTTTGCTCTGGAGGAGTTCCTTTGGAGTAATTGCCTCCCTCCACCTATATTCTGGGAACCAAGGAGTTGAATAACCTCCTTTTTCCCCTCGATCTTTTTCCTTTGATGGCTTTGCTGACATGAACTCCCAAAGCGTACTCCAGGGTTCCCTGTGCCAATACAGACATGTTGTGTGATGGACGCATACAAAAATACTAAGAGTTGGTGGGGCAGAGGAAGACTATATGGAGAAACATAAGCAAAGAAGAATTCCCCTTAAGGGTACACACAAGCATGTCCTCCAGAGTAGGCACTTCCCTTCCCAGTTTAACCCCGTTTGTTTGCAGAAGTACTTGCCACTCTTTTATCATTACTTTTCAGCCCCTGTGTTTCTGTGAACGTAGAGGTTAAAGTCAGTTAGGAGGGAGGTAGTGATCTCTTAAAATATATATATATATTTTAAAATGCTTTTTTAAACAAGACCACGATGTCTCTGTTTATTCCCTGAACAGGATTTATTTGGGAGGAAGTTGTACTTGTCAGTGTCACTGCTAATCACCATGCAGTTCTGGTGAAATATGTTTTGATTGTTGGAACAGTTTCTCCTACTGTTGTAGCATCTCCACTAAGAAAAGCAGAGACTGTTGTAGCAGACAGTGGGTGTTTTTAAATGAGACGTGTCTATGCATGGCCCCCCACCAGCCACGTGCCCAACTGCTTGTTTGAAGGTGGTGCGTGGGGGAGCACGCTCCCATGAACCATGCCTCAACCACTCATGGCCCTGCAGGAGCTCCTCCCTAAAATCAGGAGTGTTTCGTGCGAGGCCAGCCATGCGTGCATAGGCTGCCTCCATGGCCGGGGCAGCCATGCCGGGTGCCGCCCATGTGAAGCACTCCCCACTCACGTCACCCCATTCGCCTTGCTCGCTTAAAATCACCCAGTGAGAGAGTGTCCAAGCATGTTACATCATGGCAGTTTCTTTAATGGCAATAGCTCATGATGAATCATTCACAGTAGTTGAAGGAGATTGGCCTCTCTTCTGATGTCCTGTCTGGAATCTTGGATTTGTTGTTCAGAAACTTGACTCTTTTTGTTGTAAACTCTGATAACTTTCTGAAGAAACTAATAAACACAAGGTTTGCCCCCCTGTCTTTGGTTCTGTCACAGGCCCTATTAAGAGAGAGTTGACACTGTTCTGCTTCCAGATGCAAGCACTTCCTCTCACCAAGCCACTGGGCATTGGCAATAACCACAGCAGAAAAGCCATCCTCTACCAGGTGTAGAGGAAGAAGGGCATATATCAAAGTCCTCAATTTCCTTTTCTCTATTTTTGTCTGTAACGTCTTCAGATAAGCAACAAGTTTGATGGGCTGTTGAGGGCTATCATTTATTACTTAAAATAAATTGCACTCTCCTATTCCATTACGTTGTTGTTTATGATGATGATTAGTGTAGTAGTAGTAGTGCGTGGCACTTTACAAGTGTTGAAAGTAGACAGGTTCTACATCCCAGGGGGCTTACAATCTAAGAGATATGAAGGAGGGAAGAGAAGGAGTGGGGGCAACAGAGTGAGAGATGAGGATAAAGGTAATGTTGGGAAAATGAGGAAGGGAACTAAGGGGATGAGAAGCTAGGGAAGGTCTGATGGAAGAGGTAGGTTTTCAGGAGGGATTTGAATGCTGGGAGGAGGGAGCAAGAGGAGTAAATGTGACAACTTTTTTTTCTTTGTTACATGGAGTGAAACTATTGCAGGCAAATGATTACTAAAATATTTATAGGATTACCCCATTCAATTCCATCCCATCCCTTGCCACCCCAACTTCATCCTTCTTTCCCTTAAGCTGGGCGATGCCAGACTTCCCAGGCACAGGATTATGCCTAGATGATAACCTAGGGTGGTCTACTACTCAGGCCAGGGACCCTCCCATAGCCTTCCTGCTCCAAGCCAGCCCCATACATACATACACACACACCCACACACACAGCTACACAGTCACACCCATGGTTTAGGAGGCAGGCGGGGCCCCAGTTGTGTCTCCTGCCACCTGGAAGTGACACAGAAGAGGGGAGGCAGAACGCACTGTCTGTATCAACATAAGGAGGCAAACTGAGTCCAGAAGTGGTGCCTACTGGTTGCTGCAACACAGGCAGAAAGGGGCCAGAAGTGGCTTCCTCTGGCCCTTTCCCCTTCGTACTGCTGCAGGCAGTGCACCCACTTCTGGCTCCCTTCCTCCATCCCCACTTCTGCCAGGAGTCAGTAGTGGCACATGCCACCCACAGCAGCATGGCAGGAGGGTCCCACTGGAGGCAGGAGGTGCCCAGTGGCCAGAAACCTGGAGCAGGGTAAAGAGCTGCCATGGCCTTCCAAGGAGTCAAGCACAGTCAACCGCAGTTGACATCTTAGCTTCCTCTGCTTTAAGGGGTGCCTCTCACGAGAAGCTGAGATAAGGCAATTTTGCTTTTGCCAAGAGTACAATGGAATAGTGATATTGAGAGAATAGCTTCAAAAAGAGATTTTGCTTCAAAGTAGATACTGAACAAGGATGGTTCCACACAGTGCCATTAGCTTTCTATATTTCTTCCTTAAGGTTGGCCTGGCTCTCCTGACCTTAAGAACGTACATTTCCATATTTCCATTACACCAAATCATTAGCTGTGTTTGAGGTGTTCAGGGTTTGTGCAATGGCCACTATCAATAAAGAATTTTTCTTTTTGGATTTTCTGTATCTACAAGGGTCTCCAACAACTACTAGCATGGTGGTGGGTGTTCATTTGCCACACAGAAGCATCCATGTGTAGCTCTTCTCAGTAATTTAGCTTTCAAAGGGTGTACACTCTGAGAAAAGCAAGCTGGCTGACGGTGTGTTATGGTCCAGCTGGTGCTGGATTTTCAGAAGCCTTCAGTTCACAAATTGGCACCTCACCTAAGTAGCCAAATAACTGAGAGCTCAACTGCCGTCTAGGACCAAAGTTCTCATGAAGTTGTTAGACACACAGCATTTCTGGACACTTCATTTGTGAGACCTCAACCCTCAAAATAAAATGTGCTTCTGCTGCTGCTATCTAGTGCTTTCAGCAAGTCAACATAAGAGCTTTTGTAACGGGTCTCAGAGGTGCTTTTGTGACGGGCTATTCATGAGGATATGTGTAAGAGAATACCTTTCCTTCCCTCTCAGCCAGCAATTACAAACACTTTAATGAGTAGGAAAGGAAACTTAAGTGAATCATAATACATTTCAAGGTCTTCTAGTTTTGAGGGGTTTCATCATATGGATTAAAAATATGTTTCTATAAATCTTGACCAATAACACTACTGCATGTTGCATAAGTAGACGAAGTAGAACTAGTTCTTGACTAGTTTTTCAAAAGGCTACCTGGCTTTGGAATTTTGTATCCTGCATCAGATGACTCCTCTGGATATTTGTTTGCCTGGGAGGGACAATATCTTAGTAGATGACTTAAAGTTTTCATATTACCAAGAGCCATAAGATGCATTACATCGATCGTGGCCTCTAGAGTCAGAAATGTGGTGTTCAACATGGCTGCTCTGTGCAGGACACTGCTTACTTCCGTCTTATGGATGTGAAGGGTCAATCCCTCAAATAGATTTTGTTGGAAAGAGAAATATGTGCAGTGCCTCTGCTTCTACTCCAGAAGTGGTAGAGATCCTGGTTCCACAACATAAATCTTTCTTGAGAGTATGTTAGAGGTGGGCAAATGGTGGCTTGGGAGCCACATACAGCTCTTGAGCACCTGTACTGTGGCTCTCACCAGAAGTAGCTACCTGGAGACATGTCCATGTGGCTCCCTCAGGAGTCTGAGAAGTCAAGGCTATGTTTCGGCTGTTGGAGTGGAGCCTCGTGGGGACTGTGGGAGGAGCAGGGGAATCATGGTATGTGCCATTGCTCCTGCTGCTTGAAACCACCGGACTGCCTGGGAGTCAAAGCTTTGGTGTGAGAGTGGGGATTTTATTTATTTACTTATGAATAAGTCAATAAATACTTATTAAATAAATAAATAAATGTATTAAATAAATAAATACTTTTATTTATGTAACAAATTTTATTACCCAGGCAGCTCAGTGTGGCTTACACATAAAATCAATAAAACAACAGCTAAACAACACAATAAAGGAGAAAGGGGGGGGGGATAGATCTCCCTCCCCCCTCTCTAATCCACAACCCCCTACCCTAAACCCCATCTCCCCCACCAAACACCTGGTGGAACAGCCAGGTCTTAGTCATACGGCAGAAGGGAGGGAGGCTATCCGGGCTTCTGCCGGGAGGGAATTCCACAGCCGAGATGCAGCCACCGAGAACGTCCTCTCCATAGTGGGCCCCCTTGGGCCACACGGAGGACCTCAAGGAGGGCACTCCCAGCCGACCGCAGGGGTCACTCTAGAGTACGGAGAGTCAGGCGATTCTGTAGGTAAGTCAGGCCAAGGCCCGATTTGAGGGCAGCTGCACTGCGGCATCCCTGGGATTAGGGGAGGCCACGATTGATGTAATGCATCTTCTGGCTCTTGGTAATATGAACGTTTTGGTATGCAGCGCTTGGGAACTTTGCCCTCCCCTGCCCTAGGCCTTTTGTTCCCCACTGTGTCTCTTACAGAGTTCTCAGAAAAATCAAACAAGACAGTGTTTTATGATATTTAATACCAGTAATAGCTCCAGGTTGGGGGTCATCAGTTCTGGTTTACAATCATCTTAGCTCAGATAACAGAACCTCTAGATCTCCTACTGATTCTTCTGAACGTCTTGTAGTTCTTCATTCAGATTGGAAATCTCTGAGCCAGGCAGCCTGGATCAGGGAATGTCTGTGGATGTGTCTGTTACCAAGAGTTAAAACAGATCCTTCCCACTAGAAAGTCTTCATCTTAAAATAAGAGGTTCTCTTTGTGGTTCTCTAGCAAAAGATCCAATCCATAGTATTGTACTATGTTTCTTTTAAGCTTAAGCTGTTTGTTTTCAGGCAGGTGTTATAATATAGAGATAAATTTCTAGTCATCATATAGACCAGCTGGCAGCCTTCGTTACAAAGCTCTTCACTATTCATGCTTTCTATCTGTATTTGTATTGATATCCAGTTCATATCTTTGTACCTGTATGGCATAGAAGTGAAATTAATAGCATATTTTGTATTCATAGATATTACTTGTATATTCAAATAATATCCACATCTGGAATGGGTATTTGCATATCCATTTATTCAGTTAATCTTATTTCAGTTATTTGTTTGTTCAACTGCTTTGTTTAAAATCTATTTAGCAAGGCTAGGACAAAGATGACTTAAGTGTCAACCCCATAGTTCAATTCCATTTTAGTTGCTGGGTCACTCTTCTCTAGCATCCTGAGACTTACCAAAGCAGTTGGGATAAAAGTCTAAGATGCTACTGACCTCTAAACAATTATTGTTGGTAAGCAATTTCATTGAAGAATTGATGGCTGAATTCAAAGGAGCTTCAACTGAAATAAATACATGCAGGGAAAAATTAAGCCTGAACCCTATCCTGGAACTTTTTATACCCAGAGTGTTAATGCTTAGATTTTCAGACACCGGTATTTTACTTGGTTTCCTTAGGGAAAGGAAAGTTTATATATCTTTTCCTGAAGTGTATTAAGACACTGGCACTCATGGGTCTGGAACGTGGGTACTTAGGATTCCCAGACAGGAACAATTGCTGCACAACTGCTCTAAAAGTGAGAGGATGTGGCAGCTCACAGTGCTGTCCCTGACTGCCCAAGGCCCTAATTGGCCCACAGGATTCTGCATTCTAATTGGCTGAGAACTTTTACATGGAATTTCTGGGTCAGCTCAAGCACTCAGACCACTTTCAAACGAGGTGCTTAGAAGCGCCTCCTGAGCCCCGCGGGGAGCCATGCACTGCCGGAAGTGATGTGCTGCCTGTTGTTGGCAGCGGCAGAAGCTGCTGGAGATGCAGGGCTTTGAAGAGGCGCGTTCTGAATGCCTCACTTTTCAGGCTTTCAAAACGCACCTCTTCAAAGCCCCGCATCTCCTACCAAACAGTGGGTGTTTTCACACGTACGTTTCTCCTGCATGTTTGCTGTTACATCCTGAACTTTCTGTGTGTCTAAATCGCTCACCCAGATCTTAAACATCCAGATCTTTGAACTTCTGCGTAGAACTTCTCCCAGAACTTTTGTGTGTAAAAAGGTTCTCCTGGTAAACTGCTTTGCTCCAGGCAGCTGTGGTCACTTGGTTTCCATGGCAGCCTGTCACATCTACAGCTGCGGCTACTTTAGGCTGCCTCAGGGCAGTGTTTGTGTGAAGAATGCACCCAGGAACTGCCCCAGGGCAGTGTGTGTGAGAGAAAAATGCATCCGGAACTTACTTGTGGACTTGTAAACCCAGAAGATTTAAAAATCTGGAACTTTAAGTTGTGCGTAAAAATGCCCACTGACTCAGCCCGTCGGAGTTGGATTGCTTTGTCTTACTGTGCCCTGCTCCACCTTGCTTGACCCAGAGCTCTATGCCTGCTTCTCCTGCCCACATGAGTTTTTGCCTCTTCTACCCCCTCGCCAGCTTCTGCCTTCCCTCCTAGACTCACTAGCCTCTAACACAGTCCACAGCCTGCTCTCTGAAACTTATGCAGGTTGGAATGAACCTCCCACCTACTGACCCATGCTTCAAACTCTTGCTTAACTTCTGCCCTACCCCATTGAAATGCATGCCTGGAGACAGACACTCCGTATACAGACCCTGGATTGAAACTCACAATTTTGCCCACAGTTTTGTCGGCACCTGGTAGGCCTTCTTCCCAGAGCGCTGCCAGTCAGAACTCCGCTGCCGGAAGACTGCGCCTCCTTCACAGCCATCCGCATGGAGGTGACCCAGCATCCCGGCAGCAGAGCACCGACCAGCAGCACGCCATGGGAAAAAGAGCCACTCAGCTGCAGAGGCGGCCTGGCCTGGCCTGGCCCCGCCAGCAGCAGAGAGAGTGACTCCTGGGCAGTCACCGCCACCCTCTGAGGCCCATGGACCGGTAAGTACATGCAGGGGTGGGTGTCAAGACAGGCCTCAGGGATGGCGTTGGGGGTGTTAGGGATGTGGCTCCCCATCCTCCAAGACCAGAAGATGGGGGAAGTTGGGTTTTTTTCTGTTCTGGACCCCTGGGTTTTGGTTCTCTGGTTCCCTTCCCATTGAAGTCAATAGGAAGAGAACCGAAACCGAACTGGAAACCAGGGATCCAAAAACCAAAAGAAAAACACCTGTGTCCCACCTACTCTTACCAGAGCTGATGTACCAAGACCCTGTCCAGCAGAGTCGCAAGTTGCGCTCTCTCCCCACCACCATGAACCCCAGTCAAGGCCATAGCACACAGATTCTGTTAATATTCAGAAAGTCACGTTTCTGTTCATGATTTCTCCAGAAGGGGTTCTTGAATGTTTGGTGCAAGTCCAAAGAGACTTTCCAGCCTGTTCAAGAACCCCAGATGCAAGAGAATGGAAATTAGAAAGCTCGGCATCCCTAGTTTAAAATGAAACCGTTGCGTGTCTCATGCATTGTTTCACACTACTGGTGCTATAGAAATGTTTATAATAATAATAATAGAAAAAAATTGTATTTGAATGCTTTGTCATCATCATCTACCCTTTCAAAAAGAAAAAAGTTTCCAAGCTTTATTTTCCAAATATTTTCTTGTCTCTATTTTATCTGCTCATTTGCATCCTTAAAATATGCAATTAGTTACAATTTCTTAGTTATAGCTCTCTAACAGGAATTGTTGGCCGCTTAAATGGTATTTAAGACAACTTAATTAAATGGAATAAGAGCCTCCCTGTTCAAAGAACCCATTAATTCTCTCTCAGTAAATATGGGAAATAACCAAAATGTGAATGTTTAAGGGAGGTGTTTTGTCAAAGGAAGATCGTTCTGTTTTCTTTCTTTCAGTAGAAAATTGAAAGTTAGACCACTGGATTTCTAAATTACATATTACACATTTATTCTCCAGTGGCAGTAAAACATTCAGATTTGTCTCCCTTTTTCTGTTTAACTTTGACTGCTGTGAACACTAGGAAGAATAGCCCTGCAGCTGAGCTACTTATTTTTTTTTTTTAATCTATTCATTTTATACTTTTCAGACAGATTTTTCCCCGGGGTGAAACAAAGGTTAACTGAAATTTCCTCTGTTGCGTACCTGAACGAATCAGCAGTTTGAGAAGGAAATCCCATTGATGGGCCAAGAGAGTGACAGGCTCTATTTAAAGAATTCCCCCGACTGTGTGGTAGACCAACCATGCCATGAATTTAACTGTTCCTGTGGTCCATACTTGTACCCACCAAAAAAAGAGAGAGAGAGAGAAACCTAATTTGTTCTGCAAATGTTGCACTAAGCTTTGAAAACCATGAGCCATTCAGTTTTGTGAATTAACACTAGCAAGAGTGACCAAGACCTAGGGGGGAAAGTATCTGTAGCAGAATACACAAAACAGGTGGGAAATTAAATATATAATGTACACATTTAATATATTCGCATGTACATGTATAGAATTTTGCAAGATATGCACACTGTTTAAGAATGAAAAAGTGCCTCCTGCTTTTTGCTCTAGATAGAAGTATCTGATGCTTTTTGAGGGGAAAAAAGACATAATAAATGGCAACAATGTGTGTTGACTGGAAGATTGCACACCTTTTATGCTGCAATGTTTTTTCATGTCTTACACATGAAAAGAAGCATTAGAAGTATCTTTATGTTCCAGTATTTTGCAAATGTTTGTATTTAAAGCATCCTTCTTTAAATATGAAAAACAAACATCTCCACTTGGATTAGACACTCTTAATTCATGTGTATTAAATCTCAAGACTTGTGAGCCTTCTTTAAAAATTCCAGCTTCAACCCTGCAGTGGGCCCCAGCAGAACATACCGCTTAGGGATTATAAATACCATGTCATAGCCCCCAACTGTCAGACTTCTCTTCTGATGTCAGTTA
The DNA here is from genome assembly GCA_003113815.1 of Sphenodon punctatus. Taxonomy (NCBI): domain Eukaryota; kingdom Metazoa; phylum Chordata; class Lepidosauria; order Sphenodontia; family Sphenodontidae; genus Sphenodon; species Sphenodon punctatus. The sequence goes on along the minus strand of QEPC01002001.1, from coordinate 793,900 downwards.
AAGTATACTCCCATGGGTAGTAGCTTGCTTAAGTTGTTTTATAGTTGTTTTATTTGGTATCAATCAGGATTTTTTTTAAACAATCTACTTACATTAATTATTTTTAAAACACCTGAATCTTACCTTTTGCTCTGGATTGGGCTTTCATGTATGTTCTTGGTGGTTTAGATCTTTACATGGCATCAAAATCTACTATTGTAGTTCATCATGACAACGTAGAAGCTCTCAATCCTTTTCTGGCTCTAGCACACCAACAATTTTTTCATAGCACACAAATATAGCCCTGCACACAACTAAATGTAACATTGAAAACTCTTCTTGCAAGACAAAATGAAGTGAGCATGTATTGGGCTGTGAAATTATCTATTATAACTATAATATTATGCTTGCCATTTTAGTGTGAAACTTGTCTCTTACAAGCAGCATTTTCGGGACAAAACCCACTAAGGCATATTGCTTGGGAACCAATGTGGTAATGGCTCATAAAGATAAATGGTCACTATTACCTGGAGAATAACCAAAGGAACATAGAGAGCTAAAAAGAAATATTGGCTAAGAAAAGAGGCAATGTGGATGTTGTTTTCTGAGGGAAGGGATGACCTGCCCTGGCCCTTGGAAATTAATTTGCCAAAGTAGACCTGTGTTGACTACTCCATCAAATATTTGGTTTTATAGATCTTTCAGAGTCTTCTGCTTTAAAGGGATATTGGCCTATAATCCATTCCAGCCACAGGTGTTGTCTTAGAGCGCATTCACACATTCATTAAAATGCTGCTTTTCCTAAATGTGGTTAATTTCAAAATGTGCTTAAATAATCCCATGCACTATTCACACTGGGTTAATTTAAGCACATTTTGAAATTGACTGCATTTAGGAAAAGCAGCATTTTAATGTACTCAGGTGGGGGGAGAGGAGCCGAGAGCCAGGGAAGCGGGTCAGTGTCATGTCAGTTACGCAGCGCCCTGCTTCCTCGGCTCGGCTCCTCTCCCCTCTCCGGGAAGCGGGGCGCTGTGTAACTGAGATGACGCTGACTAGCCCCGACATTCCGACAAGAGGATTTATGCGGGTCATTTCAAACCCGCTCTTGTAAAGGTAGGTATTGGCTGCTTGCCAATGCACTTAAAAAACAAACGCAAGCACGATTAAAGAAGCGCATAGAGTCTTTCACGCATCAAGGTAATATGTGGGGAAAAGAAAAAAGCGCTGGTCTGCTGAATGTGGGAATGTGCTCTTACTTTTTTTTTTTTTTTTTTTTAAAGGAAAAAGATCTTTTTCTTGCACATCGGAGCGAAAGTGAGAAGTCCTTTTAAGTGTGTAGGAATGTCACAGCACATCTTTACAATGCTTGATGTCACTTCTCCTGAAGTCATTATACTCAGTCCTTGAAAGGACTGAGCTGTGCATCCAGAGCTTCATCTATTGCTTCTCTTCTCCATCCGTTAGACTTGATGTACTGTCAGTTTCTACAGCTTGAGTTGAAGCACGTTCACTGCACACACATTTCTTGGTCAGACTGACTTTCCTACTGTAGACAAAGGTAAAAACACTTCCATTGCCAGGATCGGCTTGACATAAGAAGGTGCAAAGGGTCATCAAAGACCCAATGACTGTTTCCTGATTAGAACGCTGACTAGCTCTGAGCCTGATGCAAATTTACAACAGCCTAGGGACTATGGTCTTTAAGGGACCATATGGTAACTTTCAATTGCCATGAGAAAGCTTCATTCTAGTCTGACATCCCTTTGTTCCTTCCCTTTCCTGATGTCATACATGCCCAGAAATGGGAGGAAGATTGGCTAGCATCAAACTCTCTTGGCTTTGCAGCAGTTCAGAATTCTGTTACTGCATTCAAAGCCTTGATTAGAGTTTGATTCTGCTCTGGAAAGTGACTGTAAAAAAAATAAATTTAAAAAGGGAGCATTGTGGGAATGCTGTCCAGACAATCTTAGACTAGACTTGGGTTAACGACTGCCAAGGACAGGAGCAAACGCTCTGACATTCCTGCTGAGTGGGATGAAATGCTGTGCTCCAGAGTAAAAGGCTTCAGTTTCCCTAGGGATTGAAAAGCCAGAGCAAGCTGCTGCTGGACTGCAAGGGCTGCCAAGGGAAGGCATCTTTACATCCCTACATTAGCCATGGTTGCTAGGATAACTGAGCTCATAGGGTGAATTGTCTGTGCTTACTGTTTCCTTATCTATGATCCTAATTTTATGTTCTCTGTCATACAAATCTCCTTCTCTGTTAAGCTTGGAACTGCTGGCTTTTTCCTCCTTCACTAGACAGTCTAGAAGTTCTATTTTGCTTTCTCCCCGAAGTAGTTCTCACATTATCATCCTGAATAGGAGCATCTAGTGAGCTGCATGGTGTTGCTCTTAGTATTCTGTCTTCATCCTCAGAGACACAGATTCCCCAGACGTTCTCCCTAAAACTACGCTCCTCATGTTTTTGGTTGTCTGTCTTTGTCATCTGCTCCTTCTGCCTTCATCTTGTCTTCATCTGGTATGGAGACGGTCTTAGTTGGAAGCATAGGTGCCAGCTTCTTGGCAGTGCCAGTGCTCAAAGACTCTGGGGAAAAATTAGTGGTGGGTATTTAGCATCTAAGTGTGCTGGGACACTGCTCTCCACTAGGATTCTCACTCCTGTGTTTCTCTGTAACCATCTCTAAGAATGTCAGGGTCCCATCTGCATATGTGTGTGCGCAATTCTGGGGATGCACTCACTCACAAGAAGGGAAGCGCTGGAGAGAAACAAGGAGTTATGCAGGACTCGCCTTCCTCTCCCTCTTGGAAGATGCAAGGGTTGAGCTGCAAGGGTCCAAAGGGCATGCCCCACACAGCTTGGGGAGGTGGGTGGGTGGGAAATGTAGAGTGTAAACAAATGAGACAGTAGCCTGCTGGAGTCCATGTTTGGTCCAAGCAACCTCGTTTGAGAAGACTTAAGAAAGCACAGGCTCTAGTTAAAATGTCACTTTAAGAAACAAACACATTGTATTAGTTTGGGGTCACTTAGATCCCAATACCCTGGGCGTTCAGTACTTTCATTTTACCGTTGACTATAATTTGGATCTAACTGACCTCATCACCCTTCTAATGAGATTTTCTTCTGAAAAGAAAACCTACAACAGGCAAGGTGATAAAATCAGCAAAGAACAATTGACCCCATTCTAGTTTGAGAATAGACTGGTTTGCTTGAATTTTTTTTAATGCCCAACAGGGGTCTGAGAGACCTCAAATCCAGAGGATGGTTTGCAACATTGCAACCTTATGGTGTGGCAGTATGTCATCCTATGTGGGGATCCTCTAGCCTATAGTCTATTTCTGGTCCACTCTTCCCCCTCAGCCTTCGGAAGTTCCCCATACTCTCATATTATGTGGCACACCGTCCCTTTCGCAGCAGCCCACTAGCTTGTGGATGGCCAGGAACCATGCCAGCTTAAGGCTATGCCTCTGCCTTGCTCCCTCGGAGTAGCCCTTCCCCACACCGCAGGACGCTCCACGCTGGGGCTCTGCTCCCATGGTGGCTCCGGTGGCAGCTCCTGATCAGAGCACACATACTTCCCTTCCCTCCCCATGCAGGATGGTCCTGACTATGGAGCCTCTCAGAGGGGAACAGATCCAGCCCATGGGGGGCAGGGAGTTTCCCCACCCCTGCCCTATAATTTTTTGATTGCAGATGATTGTAGAAGAAGCCCCCTCCACAAAATGTTTTTCTACACTGAAAACTATGCTTTTAATGCTCGGACCTGTCTTGCCAGTCCCGTTCTCCCTAGAAACCCGCAGAAGTCGGCTATACACATGGGATACCATTTTTTCTCAAGTACAGATGCAGGAAGAAAAAAACCTGACTAAACAAAAGAACAGTGATGTATACGTTTCCCCATCAAATTACTAGTGCAAAGAGAGAGTAAATGTACATTTTTAACAGAAATTGGAAAAGGTGTATAAGTCAAAGTATGAGAAGAGTTCAGTAAAAATAAAATAAAATAATTTGAATATGTCTGTGTTCTGGGAGGTGGCATTTGGTGTCTTGTGAAAATGAGTAGCTTCTGAGAATAACACATGCAGGTGCCTTTGTGGCTATGAGATTCTTGTGCAGTTGCTTTACCAGCAAGATGGGAAAGTCCCAGGGGAGATTATCAGAATAAATTTTTTAATGGTAATATCCTTTAACAAAGACACCATGCGCTGTAAAAAAGATTGGGTCGGGTATTTTTGTTCATTTGTTTTGCAGAAATTAAACACTTGGTAAAATAATAATAATATTTTGCATATAGTGCAAACAATTTAATTACCCAACTAACTGTATGGTCAAACAGATGACAGGAATGTAAAAATATATGAATTTAGTAAACAACTTTGTTATTTACAGCAGTAGTTATAGCTTTCATTTATGTGTGAGACCAAAAAAAATGTGAAACATGTCATGGGTATTGGGAAAATGGTGAAGCCCAGGAAATACATAAATTAAAATACAGCTAAACAATTTAGAGCCTTGCATATTATTGTGCAAGCCATTTTCATCTTGAAACTTTATTATCGTCCTCTCATCCTCATTTGGAACCAGCATTCCAATGAAGAGAGCTTCACAACACTATATTCAGCCTAACTTCTTGCCACTGAAACCAAGAAGGCAAAATAAATTTACATATGGCAGTGGATAGTTGTCAGTTGTAAGGCTTTGTTCACATACAGACTTAATCCAGAGTAACTCATTTGTAAAACTTAGAGCATGTACATAGGTTTTTGTTACTAGGCAGTACTTTAGATTGTTAATAACCCCACTTGGCAGCAGATATAACCCCAGCTTGGTTGTGTTACTGTAGGGTAAGGCTCATGTACACATGCCTGTATTGTACAATAATGACCATGCCTTGCGTAGTCGTTGATGGAGGATATGGAGGATGTATCCGATAGGGCTCTGTGGTGCACCCAGAAATGACCCCTTCAGCCTCCTGTTTGCTCTGTGCCCTTACACCCCACCCCGGGTGGCCATGACTGAAGTATCTTTTCCCCCTTTAAGAAAGGCCAGGAACATATTTTCTGCTCAGGGTGCTCCAGTTTAGAAGCACAGTATGGGGAGTTATGCATTTCACCACAGACGTTTTCCACTTCCTCACATAAACACAGTTTCCTAAGAGTTATAGAATTAATATAGGGCGTCTTTAGATGGACACCTGCTCTGTCTGTGTAAAGGTGGGCCATGCTGGGGTGAGGTGGAGCTCTCCTCTCAGTGCCTGAACATCCCAGAGCACCATGAGCAGAGTGGGCCGCCCAAACCTGGAGCAGCAGTTCGTCCACTTGTTTAAACCTGCCACTTCAAGAGCAGACCTGGGGGTGGTCACCCTCGGGTTCGTCTAAAAACCACCCATTGTTTCCTATGACAATTATTATAGCAAATTAAGAAATGATTCTAATTTTCTAAAGCAATCACTAGGTTATTACCCCCATCCCCAAATCATTACAGCATGAAAATCACTGATTCTTTTCTAGCTCTGTTGGGATTGTACTAAAAAATATGGTTACAGGGGTTTTCTGAACTCTGTAGCTTGGTCCATGGAAGGATTACTTAGAGCTACGTGCAGAAAGCCCTGCACTTCCCCCTCCCCTATACAATTAATGCTAGCGCCATTTGTGGTGGCTGGCGCAAGCCCATGAACTGCCGGCAGGTAGTACATTTACTTTTGGATGGCTCAGCCATTCTGCTGTTGTGTACCAATCCTTGCAATCAAGGCAAGGAGGTAGGACCCTTTTCCTGCTGATGTACTCAGTGGCCTGGGAGACTGGAATCAGAATAAGAATGTGTTCTTATTCATCAGCAGTGTTATCATCAGTGGCTCCAACAGAGTTGGGGAAAACCTTAGATATGCTGAGCCACCCCTCACCACCTTAGCAGCTAGACATCTCAGCCTCAAAATGGTGATTGCATCAAAGTAAAATTAGCAGGCAGCATTTTAAAATAAACCTCTTGCTGGACCATCACTTCTGGTTATGGTTGACAGTTACTGAATGGTGGAACTAGACTGTGTCAGAGACCTGGGGTGACTGACAGCAACCTACAGAATGGACGAGCGAAGTTTCCTGGAACTTTGTGTTTCTTCCCAGGCACATAGTCCTGACCATTGTTGGAGGATACTGCACTAGATGGACCATGATTTTTATCACGATTGAAAACATTGCTGTTAAGATCGCCAATGCATGGCCACCATGGAGTTGAAGTTTTGAATTGCAGTGTTAAGAAGCAGTTTCTCTTTACTACCCCTTGTGCTTAGTGCAGAGGGTGCTCCAAAAATGGTACCAACCTCTACCCAGGAAGAAAATGGATTGAAGGTCACAGTGTGGCTAGAAAGGAAGGGAGGCTCACACAAAATACCTTTGCATTTTTTTTTAACAGTTCTACTCAGAAAAGGATCATAGTTGTCTGAATTTCAGTGCAGTGACTTATAGTACCCTGGGAGCATGCATCCTTCATGCAAAAGAAATCAGCAATGTACAGTGTCTATGAACCTTACTGTGATGTAAATTAAAATGGCGTTTATGCACTGCAGAATATATTATAGGTACATTCTCCAAACAAATTATTTACTGAGGGATACTGCACATTGTACTCATATGAACAAGCCTTAAAGTAGGTCAAATTTAGAGAGAGAGAGATTCATAATGTCTCATCACTGATTTGTTTCTTTAACTTTTCATTTTTGTTTGTTTGTTTGTTTTTTTAAATAGGGTTGATAATTTCTTTTTAATGGCGACATTGTTATTCTTATGTCCTAAACTGTAAACACCTCAAGGCAGTGGGCCTGTCTGTAATCATGACTGCTCAGCACAAATTTTGTTTAATTTGCAAAATAACTTTACCACATTAATGTCTTTTAATATAATCTGTTTTACAGGAGAAGGAGGTGTAGACTGGTCCATTGGTGAAAGAGACTTACAGGTAAATCAATAAAATATATTTTTCCACATACAGTGGTATTTTTCTGACAGTGGGCAATAAACATAAATAACATTTTTTCTCATGTACCACAGATCCTTCATGGGAAATGCTGAATAGTATACTTCAAAACGTTCTTTGCGTCTTTTATTTTTGTGTTTTCCATATCCTATGTTGTTAAGACAGTTTACATGAGGAGAGAAAAATTGATTCTTAAGGGTGTAAATGTCTTGCTGCTCACTTTCTGCTTGTAATAATAGTTCTTCCTTAACATAAATATCTCCAACAGCAACCAACTGTGATGTCAGAAACAGAAGATTATATCTGCAATGAACTGAACAGCAAGAAAGTTAAACTCTTAAAGAACATTTATTCATGCTGACTTCTATAGTGGTATTGAATGAGAAGAAATAATGGAGTAATTGAATATATAACCAGACCTGTTAATATTTAGATATTGAAGAGGCACCAGTATGTCTATGGGTAAAAACAGGCATGACAGCAGCCCACTTTGGCCCAGACCTCACTTGCATATCTGTGCAGGTGCTGTCAGATGTTAGCTCAGGATTGCACCGGGTGATGTCAGCGGCTAGCCCAGGCTCTGATCTCAGGAAACCTCCAGAGTCACAGCCTAGACTTAAGCACACCCAACTGGGTCACAGCAGACTATCATGTCCATTTGGGCCAGCAGACATGGCCCAGGTCAGATCCACCAATGCCAGCCACCATGGCTGGCTGTCATTGACTGCCATGACTGCCCATCATGGCGGGGCGCTGGATGCAATGCACGGATGGACGGTTGCATGTTGGTGGTTCTCCCTGGGCCCCAGATGTGGGCATGTTTGGTCTGCGGACCGGACCAGACCAGACTCTGTCTTCTGCGGCTTCCCGACTTGGGCCAAGTTGCTGCCGCACCACCGTCACATCTGTTTTTACTCTATATGAATTGATGTTTTCATATGCAACGGACTTGAGATTTGGAATCCTAGAAACCAGTTTATGGAGAAAGGTGTAGCTTCCTAATAAAGATTGCCATATTTGGCTTTTGTTCCAAAATAGGATATCAGTTACATCCAAGAATAATCATTAATGTTGAGTAAAGCTCTTACGTAGAGTGCATAGCGCTGGCATCCACTCATTCTTGTTCCTCCTTTTGTATTTCTTTCTTCCCCTTTATTGTGTTTTCTTATGCAGTGTTTTAATATCCAGTGGAATCCACTCAGGTAGCATTTGTATAACTTGAGTTGCTGAATAAACTGAATTAATTTGTTTTCCCCAGCCCCAAGTCTGTGGAGATGTATTACTACTTGATTCGGATAGGTAGAATTCTGAACCCTGGTAACTCAATTTTATACCCATCCAGCTAAAAATATCAGAACCTTTGAGTATATTAATGATTTATTGACAGCATGTGGTTAAAATACAGTAGGATACTTTGTACCCTTGTCATGACGAATCTTCATGTTGGGAAGGCTGGAGCTGGGTGTTAGGGAACGTCAGTTCTCTCTATCCTTGGCACTCTGGACGTGCCGACTTGCACTGATAGCCAGGCAGAACCGTGTGTGTATGAAATCCTGTTAATTCTGAGACTGGAAGTCTCAAGCAGGCTGTAAGTGGTGCAAGCACCAGGTTTCCCTGTCCCAGCCCACCCAGGACTTAGAGTCAGAACAAACATACACACTCTCTCTCATACTCATAACTCTCACTGCTTTCTGTTCTGAGACTGCTTCTGAGGGGAGGGAAATGGACAGCAGATGGAGAAACTTGATGCTAACTTAATCTGAGCATCAGATTGGGGCCCTATCTCTCATTCATTATTGTTCAGTGATAGGCACGTTGCTGACTCCATATAAATAATAAATAGTAATGTAATTGTAGCCCGGTCCAAGAAACCACAGTCATCCACTCGCTGGATATTTTCTAGGACCACGTTATGTAAGAAATTGCTGCTTTATATTCTATTTATTTATATTTATTAAATTTTTACCCCACCCCTCCTGAACACAGCTCAGGGCGGCTGTGAAGTAACTGTGAATTCTCGAGTAGACAGCATAAAGATAGGGACCTGTTTTGTTCTGCTGCTTTCAATAATAAAGATCTGAAAGTTGAGTACGGCATTTCAATTTAACACCATAATCATGATACCTGACATCAGTACCGCAGAATACAAATACTGTATTCCTGCACGTAATAATAAAAATGTAGCTGCCATTTTCTAGTCTCTTTTTCCATCAATTGGGAGGAGTTTGGTGATGCTGCAGAGCCCAAGCACCTTTTCCTGAATAGGAAGGATTTTTAAACACAAATCATTAGTGACCCCGCTGGTGGTTGGGGGTGTGTGACTCCGAGAGACTAAGTATGGCAGTTCTGCTAATCCAGAAGACGGGGGGCTTAGGGCATGAGCCCTCTACGGTAGTCACAGTTTATAAGGAAAGGCCTCAATATGCTTCAGCTCCTGGCCACTGAGTGACAATAAGTTCCACTGTTGTTGTATATTTCTGTGCTGCTATCAAATTGTCTGTGGAAGCTTGAATTAATCTGTACCTTGCTTGTAACCAGACATAGCAAAACTTGCCCTGTTTACCTTTCTTTACTCCTGATTCTAAAAGGAATTTCCAGTCAGCATTCCTACAGCCTAATGTCCAACTCCCCCATGATTCAAGTTACCAGTTCTTTTGTGGGGGCCTGGACAGGGTTGTAGAGTTAGCAGCTGACTTCAGCAAACTCCAGTGCCCTTGGATAGGAAGGGGGAGATATAGCTACCCCGGGGGGAGGGGGCGTAGGGGGAGCAGCTTCAAGAGTTTGGTTAAGAAATCCCTGCAGTCTTTTGTTACCATTTCTCCATTCTCTTTGGGTTGGACCTTTTGGATTCTTAAAGGGCTTCGGAAGTAAGATGTCCTTTTACAGTCAGAGAACCAGGAGGTTTTACAGGCAGTCCAGGAAGACTGCGTCCAACGGCCTATGTATACTGACCCCACCCCGCACGGTGCACGGCCAGAATGCACATCCTCGCATGCGGGCACCGCAGCCCCAGGCAGCTGTGCCGCATGCACAGCACACATGCACCTGAGGACACACGTTCTGACCAGAGCACGGCGACAGCGTACGTGACCCGTTGGATTGCTATCTTGGTCTGCATATGCACAGTCTGCAGTTCTGGCTTACTACATACCTGAAGAAGGGCTAGAGCTTGCATTCGCTTACTAACAGAAGGTGGTCCAATAAAAGATAGCATCTGAATTTCTTTACCCCGGCCCTAACTTGGAGGCAGTATACATTTTGTCCTGATTTAGGTCTGATTCCAGAGCAATGCACTCTTGACATATTCCTATTGGTTTCCTTAATCTCTCTCTTTCTGTTCTTAGCATTTCATCTCTTATGGGCCTCCCCTTGAACTTGTCAAAAGTGCTACAATGTGGAGTCTGTCCAAAGCCTGATGGTTCTGTACCAAGGATTTGTTTTCTCTGGGAGAGGTCCAACAGAACCTGTCAGAAGCTGTCTGGTGCCTACCCCCAAGCACTGAAAGACTGAGCTCAGAGGAAGGGAGCAGAGATGACAGCATGCGCACAAGGATAGGGGACAAAGCCATGATCTGGACCCTCCTCTAAGTACAGAAAGCACCTTAAGTACCTCTGACCTCAACTTCTAAGCACCCCTGACCTCAACTTTTTGGAGCTTGTACTAATCTTCAGTGTGACCTCTGGGATGGAAACGGTTCCCAAGCCCTGAACTATGTCATGCCAGATTTTACAGTAACGTAGTGGTGCAGTCATTTTATAGAAATAGGCCCTTTTTACACAGGCTGCAGGGCGGTGGGGGGAGGGGGTGTTGGTGTGTGCCGTGGGGGGAGGGAGGGTGTGAACGGGCACACACCCATTTCCACACATCAACACACACGGAGCAACTGCTGTTTTCACCAATTGCTCTGTGCATGGGGGATGGGTGGAGGTGGGTATGAATGCATGTTCGCGGGAGCACGTACGCATGCACGCCCACCCTCCATGGGATTTACACGGGCAGCACCCACACACAAACACCCAGATTTCTGGGTGTTCATACATGGGTGCTGCCTGTGTAAAAGGGGCCTTGATATCAAGGCCCCATGAATTCTGTATTTCCACTATTGCTGCCTGTGGGGAAAATGCAGAATCCATGGGTCCCTGCTTAATGATTGTGGGAAAAGAGAATTGAGAACATGGAAGTCTTTCCCTGCGCTCCATCATTGTAGAGTTTTTGTTCATCCACACAAGAGAATAAAATTAATTATATAAAGGAAATGAGTCAATACATGCTACAAATCTATGACTAGTAAGCAATATTTACATTGCGATAAGTCAGACTGCTTGAGAAGAATCTAAAAACTCAAGTTAAAAAGAGGAGGGATGGTACACTGATTACATTTAGAGGAAGCTGAGAAGATGGGGAAGATGGTAACAAAAATCAATTTTTCATATTTTCTTCAACATAACAATGGATGTTTTCAGACAAAGCCCGCTGGACCTGCTCCGTGCGCCCACCCCTACGGCTGCCACTTACCAGCTCCACCCAGGGCCATATCATATGGACTGAAGGTGTCCCCCTGGCCATGGTCCACCCACATGACACACACACACCCCAACCATAGCGCCGCAGATCACTCCAGCAACTCTCTAGGCAGTTGTCCATGACTCTGTGGTGCTGAATGCGCCAACAGATGGACAGGTGTGGAAGTGCTTCATGGATCCCCCCAACAGGCGGGCAGCAACGCCACGTTTGGCCATTGCCCCAGGTTTGGCCGGCCGGCCTGCTCTACACAGCGTGCACCTCGATTTTGCAAAGCACAGCTTGCTTTGTGTTGAATGTCAGGTGAACACCCTTCACACAGACTAGTAAACCCAGAGGTGACAGTGACATTCATGGGTAGATCCGGAGCTGCTGTCTGTCTGTTTATGCCCAATGACAGTCTATAGGACTTTGAAAGTTTTTGTATTCATTTTATGTTTTCTTCCAAAAATGACAACCCTACTCCTGATACAGACACACACTAAAGTACACAGAAGTGAGTCTGAAAGTATCGATATGGAAAACTAGGACGTTCATAAAAAGGGACGGGATTCAAAGATTTTATGGACTATGATGCCCTTTCTGTCCTTTATTCATACCTGCTTTATAGTGCAGGCCATAGCAAGTCTATAATTTTTTGTTGCACTGTAGCAGGCCTTTAAAAAAGGAATGCAACTTTATTTTAAAAGCTTGGAGTGACAGAGTCCATCACGTCTCTAGGTTATGTCGATGGCTATTTTACTATTAAGATTTTGTGCTGTACACTTCTGAATTTATGTAACTTCAGTTTACCTTAATTGGATCTTGTTGGATAAACTAAATAGACTATCTTAAGTCTTTCACTGTAAGATATGTTTTCCAGCCTTGGAATTATTCTTTCAATCATCTTTTTGAACCCTTTCCATTTTTGGATGTCGTCTTTGAAAGATGGATATCAGAACTGCATCCCCCGTGTCCCATACCAATAGGGAATATTAGCTCCCTACTCTTGCTCAGTATTCACAAGCTAACATACCCAAGGATCCTATTAGTTACAACATCCTGCTGGGAGTCCATGTTCAATTGTTTAGGCTATCTGCCATCCCCCCTAAATCTTTTTCTGTATCACTACTGCCCGAGATAATCACCTATCATGAACATGTGACATGTTCTTTGTCCCTATATGGTATTACTCTACGTTTGGCAGTACTGAAATTCTTTCTTAAATCAACCTAACTTATTGCATCCCCTTTTTATAGTAGGCCTGATCCTGTTACTATGTATCGGACTATCTGTGTTGTCTGCAAACCTTTACCAGCAGTGATTCTGTTTTCATTGATAAATATTAGACTTGAGGAAACACTGTGGATTTGCCTGAGGAAAAGCTCTGTGTCACTCAAATGTTTGTGTTCTCTCACCAACAAATGTTGGTCAAATAAAAGTGGGTATCTTGACTCCCAAGCATCCTTTCCTCTAATTTTCTGTCTCTTTCCTAGTGATCCTTCCAAACTGATCTTCCAGCTCTCCTCCTTAAAGGGCTTATCCTCACCTACTTGAGTTAGGCCTCAGCTGTGACTCTGTAGCATAGTAAGCCATTAAACAGCCCAGGCCAGGATAGGATTAACCTTTATTTCAGGCTTTCTAAACTCAGATCTGGGCAGAAGCTCTCCATTCCCATCTCCCAGGTTTTGGGTTTTTTTTTTTACCCATTACTAGAGAAATGAAGTGAGATGTGGTTGGCAAGACAGGAATCACTTCGCTGAGCGAATATAGTGTGGATCACCTAGCTTTTCAGAGCACCAAGATGATCCTGTGTTGCAGCTGAGTTGGAAAACCAAAAGGGAATATATGAAGAAGAGATCTCTGGAACCAGAGACTGTGGACGTTTTGTCTCCAGACCTCCTGTGTGTCTTTCCTCCAGGCCACCACATCCAAAAGCCACTGAGGGCAATTATATTAAAGAAGAGAGGAAGAGACCTGATTCAGAGGTCTTCTCTCTGACCTGGTTGGGCTTTTTAGAACTTTCTTTTAAGATCCCAACATGAAAGTATGACAGGAGTCTTTCCTTCATAATCTCTGTAATAGATTGGTGTTATGAGATGCAGAACCTTAACAATAAGGGCAACAAAAATGATCAAGGGTATGGATCGTCTTCCATGCAAAGAGAGACTTAATAGTTTAGGGCTCTTTAGCATGGAGAAGAGACAAATGAAAGGGATATGATAGTTTATAAAATCATGAGTGGAGTGGAACCAGTAAATAGGTAATTGTTGTTTACCCTCTCAAATAGAACTAGGGTACTCTATGAAACTAACTGGCAGAAGATTTAAATCAAATTTAAATCAATATCTTTTTTCACGCACAATTAACGTGTGAAATTTGTTGCCAGAGGATGTGGTCAAGGCCAGTAGCATAGCTGGGTTTAAAAAAATGATTGGATATGTTCATAGGGGATAGGTCCATGAATGGCTATTAGCCAAGTAGGCTGGGGGATGTAACCTCGGACCGGTGTGAGCTGGGAGTGAACAGCAGGGAATGGATCACTTGGTTATGACGTGTTGGGTACTTCTCCAAAGAAACTAAGAATGGCCACTGCCAGAGACAGGTGCTTGGCTCGATGGTCCATTGGTTTGACCCAGCATGGCACTTCTTATGTTCTTAAATTCCATTTCACTTACCCAATTAAGGTAACTCCTTACTCCTTTCGTAGGGAACTTGCTCCTTTTACCCCCCATGTCTTGCTCATGAATTTTATTTCTAGCAATGTGTACTTCCCATAATCTTACGTTTCTGAGAGCTATGTTACGTTTAGAGATATATGTATGTTATTTTGGCTATTGCTCAGTTAAGTTACATGAAAGGGAAGAACATGTTTGTAATAGGGTCAGGCCTTGAGGGGTAAGACATCTCAGTATCGGCCCACAAGGGAATTGGCTCCACCAGATTGTCCTTTATTCACACGTACAGTTCTTAGCCCATATAGTAGCCAGACAGCAACCCTCTGGCTCTCTTTACTCCCAAGTTCATACTCCCATGATATCAGGTCCTTCCACTCAGACCCGGCTGCCAGGCACCTTCACTCCTGCAAACAGTTCTCTCCCAGATACAGCCCTTGCCCTCTGGGCTGTTTTGCCTCTGATGCAGAGCTTCTCCTCGGCTCTCCAGGTCTCCCCCTTGACAGAGCCTTACTCTGGCTCTTGAGGCTTTGGGTTGGCCTAGCCCACCCTAACACAGTTGACCCAATTAGCCTCTCAAGACTCTCAGCTGTTCCTCTTAAAGGGCCAGGCGTTCAAGCAGCCTGCCCCTATGACAATGTTCCTCTAGGCCTGTGGGGCTCAGTATGCAGCCTGCAGGCCCAGTTCAGGCAGTCTGTGGGTTGTAACTGATTATCAGCTTTCTTTACCCTGTGAGTTGCATGGGGTGAACTATGTGCAGCCCAGAGGTGGTAGGTTGGGCACCCTGGCTGAAGGGAATGAGTACCTATCATTTCATTCTTCCACTACAAGAGAACTTTACAGGAGATGGAACTTTTTGAGTTGGAGGTGACATTTTACAGGGCAGGACAGATGTGCAGCCCAATGATGGTGATTCAAGTTGAGCAACCTTGCTCTGGGAAATCAGTACATTGCTGTTGCATGTGGCTGGAGTAGAGTGGCAATGGAAGATGTTAAATTTATGTGTAGCCCCCAGAGAGGGTTGGCGCAGAGGCCCCCTCTAGTGGTGTGAGTGGTGACTAACCACTCACAGATTCATGAGCCTGCTATTCTCAGCGCCTCACTGAGGGACTCTGGTCTTTTGGCTTAGAGGATAGAGGCTCATGCAGATGGAGCTGAGGTCACCAGTTCTAAAAAACCCCAACCCTGCCAGAGTAGACAGGGTTACATATGTAATTAGCATCTAAGATTGAAAACGCTGTTCTGAAGATTGTCTTCTGGGAGCCAGCCCTAAATTCAGGATCAGAACTGAACATCTGAATTGTCTTCAGTTGCTCCAGAGACAAGGAATGCCACTCTGTGGATACTGTCTGATTCCGAGGATTTTCTAGGTGAAGAAAGTAACACTTAAAGTGTGTGACTTGCCCTAGATTACACCAAATAGATTCCAGGTCCCCTAACTATTTCTTTCTTACCCTAGTTCTCTTTGACCATGCTACATCCTCCAGCATTTTATTTACATAGGGTTGCCAGATTTAACAATTTATTGCAAGACTCACAATTGTTTTTGTAGTACGAGCCACTGAAATCAAGAGAAACCTTTATTTTCCTCTCTCTAGCACTTACAGTTTGGGGACAAAAGCTTCAAAACATTACTGTAGTGTACTCTACAGGCTCAAAATAATAGAAGCCAAGTAAAACAACCCAGAGTTTATTTTATTTTTTTGGTATTGTTTTTATTTTATTTAAAATATTTTAAGCCAGTTTCATGGTGGAGGGAAAGTTATTTGAGGGATATTTTTGTTCTTTTTTGCAAGGCCCAGTTGTTGCAATATTTTAGTAATAATATGTTCGCACTCTCATACACACACACACACACACACATGACCCTTTTTACATGGGCAGTGGGGGGATGGGTGTGCTGCCGAGGTGGGTGTGTCCTTTCCCATGGACACACACCCATCTCTACCCACGGAGCCTCCTCTGTTGTTCCGGGTGACTCTGTGGGTGGGTGATGGGTGTGTATTGGGAGCATGTGCGCATCTCCACCCACCGCCCATGGTGTTTGCATGGATGAACACCCCCCCACCCATTTCCACCGCCACTTCCATTTCCACGGATGCCCTCCCGCACACCCAGCGGATTGGGGGGGGCGTCCGTGTAA
>QEPC01002001.1:747631-775131 GCA_003113815.1 Sphenodon punctatus | reverse complement strand
TTGAGCAAACAGAAGTTTATTTCTTGGTAATAAATCTCCAGAATAAGTGGTCTCTTCATATCCAGAGCAACAAAATCATTATTCTAAAACTCAGTTAAAAATAATATTAAATTGCTGCTATGTAAGTAAAGGTCATATGGCAGAATGGCATTTTGCCAGTATATGACAAGTCATTTATTGCGATTTTTCAACCATATTATTCCAAGGGCAGCGTGATAATCAAAAACTATCCAGAACTAATGTAAAAATAACTACCAGCTATTCTTCTGCTCCTATAGTCAACCAGCAAAAAACGTTATATTCACTGCAAGCTGTTTAGAGTTTAAAGACGACAATATCTCACATAGAATATTTTTTTTACTAGCAAGATTTATTTATTTATTCATTATTTTTTTAAACAGCCAAAAATCCAGGGTACCAAACTACTAGTATCCTTTCTGGGGAGAGGGTTT
This sequence comes from Sphenodon punctatus, assembly GCA_003113815.1. NCBI lineage: Eukaryota > Metazoa > Chordata > Lepidosauria > Sphenodontia > Sphenodontidae > Sphenodon > Sphenodon punctatus. Next base: position 774,679 of record QEPC01002001.1, on the reverse strand, counting down.
GCAATCTGGAAAAACTTGTGTGCTTTATGTTTTCTCATTGCATTGTTTCCTTATGCCCCAAAGGGCATACTATACTTAATTCCTTTCTAAAATAATATTCAGTATAAAATCTATTTTAAAAATCTATATACAGCTTTTGAGTAATAGAGATGATATGCTTTTTGAAGAGAGGGGTCTGAGTGTGATCACTTGAAGTATGGAATAATCAAGATTTCTGATGCAAATACTTAAAATTCCGATTTACAACCCAAACTGAGGAGATTGTTGAATGGACTGACTAAAAAGAGAGAGGTGGTAAAGAAAATGAAAAATGGGAAAAAGAAAAATTAATATATCAACATTGTATGTTTGTGTGTATATCTCTTTCTATAAAACAAAGAAAGAAAATCCATCATTCCATTATGAAAACTACTTAACACTCTGGTCTTACTGTTTCATTTTCAGTACACTTTTACTTTCATCAGACAAAAAATTGTCCCACATTTTTCCTCTCATTTTGCTTCCTTTGCATCTTTTATGAAATTGCTCTCACAGAAAATCAGCTTTATATTGTTGGTGCAGTGGACTTGTTTCTAGGTTTGTGTACTTGATAAGCAAAGACCAAAAGAGAAGTTAAAGAAAGCCTTTGTAAAAATAGAAGCATTAGAGCAATCTGTTATGCTTCTTGTTTACATGTCATCTGACATTAGAGTACAGAGGATTAATACATGTAATAATTATATTTTGATTAGATTGCAGACATGTACAAAAATAGTTTTGAATCTGCTTCTCTATTAAAGCAAAGTCACTGCTAAGTTAATTTCCAAAATATTATGCAAGTTAGAAAACACATTCTGCAGCATATATACAACATATATCTGCTGTTTGTTTCACACTTGTAATAGTTATGACACTCAAGAACTTGTTAAGTCTTCAAAACTTCTAACCTTAAAAGAAGAAAGGGAGAGAGAAAAAAACTGTTACTGGCTTTCTCACAATGGCAGGGAGTGTGTTAAACCAGTGTAAAATTCAATTAAACTGTCTAGCCAGGTTTTTGAAGCTGAAATGCAGACCCTTTCAGTTAAGCTTCTTATTTTCCTGTGACCGACACCAGTGGATACTGTGTTATGCCAAAACCAACAGGCTGTAAAGCACCTTGTTTCATGCTCCCAGCTGATCAATATTTTTATTTTCTAGGCTTGCCCAGAAATATGGAGGCAGTATCACCTAACAGTAAGTAGAAACACCTTCTTTATTTTCTTCTACACTCAACCTATTTACTCTTCTGTGAACTGCTGACCATAAAATAGACAAGCAACTTCTGCAGGAAGATAATAAATATCTGAAGAGTTTTTGAACTGGAGAATGCAATAATACACTGTCCCTTGTTATACATTCTTAGAAGACTGATTGTTTTTCTTGCTGGAACTATTTAATCACTGTATCATATTTCCTTACTCTGTACAACTATGTTTACTGTACATGTAATTAAAAGGGTTACATTTTATATTGAGGCATAATAGAGCAACAGTGTCCTTATCTCAGTATTTTCCAGGTTCCATCATCTAATTTCCATATACTATAAGCAAATATCTTTAGCTTTGAATCAGACTCCTCTAACTAGAGAATGGAATGTGAAGTTTAGAAATATACTGAAAAACCTTTGTACCCACCTATTAAAGAAGAAATCAGTTGTCACGAGTTGGGCTTTAGTTGTTAAAAGAACTAATTTTTAAAAATACCTGCTGTCTGCTATACTATTCGATTTTCTAACTTTTCCTCCTTGTATGTAAAACATGGGCAAAGCAGAATCCCCTCTCCCCTCCTGCACCTACAGTAACTAATGGTGAGTCTTAGAAAATGTTCAGCTGGTTTAGGACAATGTCTGCTTGATCTAGATTTCAAAATGTAAGCGAGTTTCTCTATATAGTTGGGATAAGATGTGGTGTTCAGACTTCTTTACAGCATAAGGAAAATGTGCTTGTTTGGCATTGGATATACTAACCATTTTCTTCTGTATTAAACAAGATGACAAGTTTGTTCAGCACTTTTTGCTGTGCTGTGGTTCTGAGATTTTTCTTTTAAGTAAGGAAATACAAATGTACAATGTAATCTATTCTCTGTGCTTTTTCAGCATGCTAGTTCTCTCATCCCCCCACCCCTCTTGCCCTCCTTTGGAAAAGAAAAGTTTTCTTCAAAAATATTGCATGCGCCTTCTGGACCTAATGATATTTTGTAAACAAGCAGGTTTTGGAAATCTCCATTTCTGTTTGAACATTTCTTTGCTCTTAACATAACAGATTAAAGCAGATGTAAGAATTTAAGCAAGCAAGGAGTTACACATACACTCGCTTTACATGATTGTGTTTGCTTTATTTATTTAATAGTATTCAAAGGAAAAAAAGAAAAATCTTTTATCATTCATTCATTATACTTCTGAAAAGGATCTGTCAAAACAGTTTGTTAGATCCCTTATTGAATTTTGAATCATTATTCAGAAGTACTTGTGATGATGAACTTTGTTTTAACCAGTGTTTAGAAAAATATATTTTATTTGGACCCTTTGTATGACCATTGAACAATTCTTCCAGAAAAGAAAGTTGCATTAATACTGTGCAAATGCCTGTTTTTGAAAGGTTTAAAACAAAACCTTGTAGACGGATAGCTGTTGACAAACAGTCTGGTCTGTTTCACTGTGGAGAATGTCAGAAAATACTTTGGCTTTACACAGTTACAAATATGAAATTAAATGTATCCTCCAAAACAAAGTTGTCCTTAGAGGTGTTTATAAAAATGTTATAAGAAAATATATAACTTGTAAAGATGTTTAGTGCTTTTGGCTGCTTGAAAGTTTTGAAATATAATCAGTTATACACAGAAAATAGCTTTATTTGATTATCCTATTCCAGTTTCCCTATTTCATTTCTGAGAATTTTCTGTTTGCTAACTAGTTGCTGCTATAGATTCTCCAGGCTTTTACTGTCAGGGGATAATAATTTGTCTAGCATCTTTCATGAGTAGACCAGTTTGACAGCTGTATTTCATTGCTGCATAATCAAATTATACATTTTTAAAATTTCAGATTGACCTATTTGGTATTTAAAAACAAAGGGATTTTTGGTATGGTTTTGTTTGGTGGTTTTTTTAAGACAACACTTCCATATTACTTCAATTTCATAACACGTCAGGCTTATTTAAGTAGTATCTGCAGATTTAAGCCAAAACAAAAGCTAGTCATATCCACAAATGCCAATGAAACTATTGCATAGAAACTATTCATATGCATATTTTTATACATATGAAATTACTGAAAGGTAGACTTCAGTATGTTCTGCAACAGGCCTAACAAATATTATAGACTGACTTCACAATCTGTCCTAGTTTGTTAGTGATGCAGATTGCTAAATGTAGTAGGTGCTTAAAGAAGAATTATGAAAAAAATAAACATTATTTTTTTGTTAGTATATTGTGTACACATTTTATTGGTATCTCTGCAGATGTTAAGCCCAACTTATCCCACACTTCAGTGTTTTCCCAAGCACAGCTATATCTGTTATGAAACAGAGATGTATTATGCGTACATGTATGTTTATAAATATATATAATATATAAATGCAAGCAAGTTAGCATATTATACTACCATATACCAGGTCAATAGTCTTTTAAAACCACTTTGTTCTTTACCAAAGATTCAGATAAAATTTGTGTTTTAATTCCTGTGCCTCAGTAAAATGCTCTCAATGATTCACTGTGAATGTGTTCACAACAACAGAAAGCAGTACTTGACATTTTCTGGAGCTTTTGGTGATTTTATTCTTTATCTAGCTCTTTACTTAGAGATGGAGTGCCATCTGTTGACTCATAGTAGCTCTTACACTTCAGTGTACCTTCAGTAAGGACAGTTAGTAAACAATAATTCATTATTTGCTATTAGGGGTGGCCCTAGGCTTTTTCCCCCCGACTGATATTCTTGTGAATTATGGCACAATAATAAATGTATGATGTTTGACAAATACTTCTTTAAAATCCAAAACAAGCTACCAGTATGAATAAAAAGTATACAGCAGTTGAAGAGGCAAAAAAGAGTGAAGCAGAATATTTTAATTTCTTCCTTGTCAGGAAAAGCAGATAATCAAATCATAATCAATGAAGCTTAAAGTAAAAGACTCTATGATAGTCAAAGCTTTATAATTGGATAAAGTTAAGGCTCTGTAAACTTGACAATCAGTTGTTAGCAAAGCTCTCAGTTTAGTCCACACAAAAACTCTCAGTAGGTTGGTGTTACATAAACTGCTTGGATCAATTCTCCACCCCCAGCATTATTTGGTACAAATAATAATTGTACCAATAACAAGATATAAAGAATATTAGGATTGTGATTTTTCTCCTTCTACAAAAAAAGATTTTTTATTATTGCTATTTTTTTTTAATTTATTTTTTTTAAAAAAAGCTCTCCAGAGCCAAAATCCATGTTGACATGATGCCTGTAGAGCCTTAGAAAATCCAACAGTAGACATGAATCAAGAAGTATTGTTTTTCTTTGTTGTTTGTGTTATGGAATGGCCAAAGATCCCACTTAGGGTCAAGGAGCTTCATTTTGCTAGCTACTTGGCAAGTACACAGGAAGACATGATCTCTGCACCTAAGAACTTGCCTTCAAATTCATTTCTTTCCTATTGTAAGAAGCATAAGAGCAATTCTAATCATGGTAATTCACTGTACGAATATTTACCACTTTCTCCTTATCAATTGCAGTTCATAAATTATTCATCACTGAAAGTTTACGTTTATCTATGCTTATATTATGATTTATACCTTTCTGCAATGTTTTTCACTAGACATGGCCAAATCCTGCCAACTTTACTTACACAGATTGTCCCACACAAATTGGCATACTACTCATAAGATTTATCCCCTAGTTTATAGTGTTATATGATTTTGTTCAATTTTGCAGTCTGGTCTAAAACATACCCCCTATGTTTAATCTGATGACTTTTCTTTTTTCCTGCAGCGGGTTCCCATTTAGAGGAAGCTTTACGTACCTTTGAATAGCCCCACTGTTGCAAATAAATTAAACAGATTTATACCCAGTCTTAACTGTATAAAATTCTTAAGACTGTGAGTTCCTTGGGAAGAAACCATGGTGCCCTGAATATCTGTAGCGTGCCTAGCACATCATGAGTTCTGCCTTAGACAAATAATAATATATGGTCCTGAGGACCATAGGAATGTTACTGTCTCTAGGAGGAAACATCTGTACTGGAGTACTTCAGGTCAGAAAAAAGAAACTGCATGAGCGTGTATGTGTGTATATGTATATATACATAGATATGCACCTACTCTATGTGTGTAACTTGTGCCCAATCCTACTACTCCATTTTCATGAGTCCATTGATTTTAGGGGGGCTACTCGTATAATTAAAGTGAACAGAACTTGGTACTCCATGTGAGAAAGAAAGCGTGTACACAGCCTGTTTTATGGAGGAGGTCTGAACAGATTATCCCAACAGTCCCTTCCAGTGTTGTAATCTATGAAACTGTATGTGTGCTTTTTAGGTGAGTATGTTTATTTCAAGACAATAAGAAAACTCCATGGAAAATACAGGACAGCAATTATTTGGAAATGATTGAAAATGCTTAATTTTTTCTTGGGAGTATGAAATCATATATTGATATACATGTGTGACTGTTCCATAACACTACTCTTGCCAAAATCTAGGGACAAAATGGCTCCTATATTCACTTGGCATGGGGGACAAGTCATTAGGCCCAAGTAAGGCATGGGCAGTCACCATAATGTTTTAGAACAAAATATCCTTGTGTGTCTGTTTCTAAATCCAGTTTATATATTTAAATAGTGTGTAATCCAAGTCACTGAGGAGTACATAGAAAGACATAGAGCACGCAAAATCCAAGCTTATTCAGCATGCGGTAATGTAATATAAATGAGGGTTTTTTTCCGATATGGATAGGGACTTCATACAATGTGTGTAAAAAGGCCAAGGAGCAGTAAAGCTTAGAACATGGACAAACTATATTTTTATCTTATTTTCCAGTCTATTTTATAGATTATATTAACTCCCGTTCTATTTAGGTGGTTCCTTTTCTTAAGGATGATCATCATTTTCTCCTTATTATACTGTTTAAGCAGTATAAGCCCCATCCCCTGTCTTTACCAGTCTCATTTATATTAAAACTCCTAGTCCAAAATGGCCACCAACAGAGTTTTACAACCATCTGAATTTTTAACTAGTGGAGGCTATAATTTAACACGCCTTTTGACAGTTTGTTAATCTTTCTTTTAATCCACTTGCATTAAAAAGGTGAACCAGGAATTTGCTGTTTTGGCCTGTATGTGTAAAAGACGTGAAGGGAAAACGCATCTTTTGTGCTTAAATTTTGCGCCCGGATTTCTTTGTGTGCCATTATTAAAATTCTGCATGGCCTGCCACCTTTTTTCTGAAATAAAAATGTAAGCAGTCTAGCCTAAAATCAATTTAAATCCTTGCGGGAGGGAAGTTAAAAATACAACTATTGTATACAATATTTAAGCTTTTAGAGTCACAAAATTTGAGAGCTGTTTAAGTCTTTTCAGGGGTTTGACAGAAAATAGATGGGTTAGAAGAACTTTGGTGACAAAATAAGTCTCACAGGATGGGATTTCTGGAGGAGTTTGGGTTCTGACTACAGTATAATTCCTAACTTTACCTGAGCTAAGATTACAGGACTTCGTAGCCTTGTAATTGCTGTTACAGATTTTGCATTATGAATCACCAATAGGCCAGTCTCTCCCACCCACCTCTCTCTCTCTCTCACACACACACACACACACACATCTCTTGGGTTTTTTGGAGAAAATTAGTGTAAAAATTATATTTTGTTGTTTTGTATAGATTATTTTTCCTACATCCCAGAGTTCACATACCCATTCTATGGGGTACTTTAAAGCAAAGCTAATGCAATTTTGTTGCAAACTAAGGACAACTTTGGGAATTTTACAGAAGAGAATAAAGTTGTCATTAGTACAGATGAAAATCCTTAGCATTTTTAGTTCTCTTCTCTGTGAAGTACATCTGAATCTAGGAAGAAGGAGCGTTATGAGGCTCAGGTTGGATCAGGTGTTCACGTGCATGAAAATATTTGCTGCAATATGTTTAACACACTGGAAGAATAGCTTTAAAATAGATCCAGCTCATTACTAATAGTTGGTAGATCTATATTTTAAACTTTCTCAAGTGTTTGTTATGAAAAGCCATTGCTGAAGAAAACTTCATCTTGCATAATTTTACTCGCACAGGAGGGACTGTTGGCAAAAATTTCTCAGAAGACAAAACTGAGCCCTTGATAAATATTTCATTTAAAGAAGTCAGAAATTATTTGAATTGATAGATTTGGTATTGGTTTTATATATATATATTGCATTGCACTGTTTCCATATCAGTGATTTCTTCCGAACTTGTGTTCTCTCTGCACAGCTAGTTCCGGGCATCTTTACTTTTGTCAGAGTAGTGAACACTTGGGACTGTTGTGATTTCTGAACATCCAAATGACACACAAGCCACTAGTTTACTGTCGTTACAAGAGAGATAAGTGAGCATGTAGTATTAGAACACTCTATGCGTAGTGATTTTGTATTTGTACGACGATTCCCAAACATACACTACAGGTTAGTAAGATTAGGAATCTATGCAATAATTGTTTTCAAAATTTTACCTAAAGCTATATTTAAGGTAGAGAAGAAAGAATAAATTGACTTCACAAGGGAAAGAAACTCACATTCATTTTTAACTATTTTTAATGCCTACAATAGTATTTTAATGCCAAATATGTACACAAGTATGTGCTTATTATAGAATGATGTATCTTCTTAGAAAAGTACAATTTTAGAACTAGATACTGCTAATTGCTTGTAAGAGAAAGTAAGGTAAAGGGTGTGTCCAAGTCAGTAAAAACTTTGACAAATTTTTATTAAAATGTGCCCTTGTCATTGTATTCGTTTGTATATGCTTCAGGCACAGCTGCTTCTGCTGTTGGTTTGTAATCCGAGCATATTAGCCATTAGTTAAACTCACATACAAGAATACTGTACTGTTGCTGTACCATGTGCAAGCTAACCTTGATGAGATTTGCAATCTCATGAGCAAAGCAGTAGCTGTCTTCTCTTTTAATCATTTAACCATAATAGTTTTTTTCTGAATATTTTTCTCCTACAACCAGGTGCTTTTGTACTTTCTTTGATGGGGGAGCAGCATGGCAAAGCTTAAATCTTGCTTAGAAGTTGTGCATTGGGAAATAATTGAATTAGTTGGTCTAGAAGGTCATCTTAATTTCTAATATCTGAGAATCTATATCCAGTAGCTCCTTTTGATAGGTTTTATCACTCGATAAGTCTGTCGTTCTATATGGCTATTTTAATATATACTAAAAATACTTAAGACACTCTTACTGTTTGCAGAATGGGAGGCCTAGTTCCTGGCACTAAATATAGATATGAAGAAAAGGCTGTAAATATATCCATTCTGATTTTACAAAAGGGATTTAAATTACTTAAATTCCCTAAAAGAACCTTTTCTTTCTGAAGGAAAACTGTGTGTGCAACTTTTCAGGTGCATGTATCTATGATCCAGATATTAACTCTACAAGACATTCATGACATGGAAAAAAAGATGTTACACAACCCAAAATACATGTTAAAGTTTAGGTGTATTTTCTGAACTAAACTATTACTGCATTAATCTTGAGTTTAGATCATATATTATGTTGATGATATCCTGGAATTGTTGAATAAATCATTCCTCAAGAAAAAAACCAAACTCAGTGGTTAAAAATTTCAAAAGTGTTTCAACCCCATTTTTAAAAGCAATCTTATTATTTGTTTTGGTGAAAAGTATAAATAAAAATCTAATCTATTATTTAAGAACTTATGTATTACTGAAAGTAAATGAGATTTAGGTTCCCATGTGCCTAAATCACTTTTGAAAATAAGAGTTTAGGATACAGTTTTCAAACCACTTCCTCCAGAGTAGCCCCATTGATTTCAGTGGATATAATCCAGAGTAAGTGGTTTGAGAATTGTAGCTGTAGATTCCTAAATCATTGAGACACATTTGAAAATGTTGTTCTTATATGTAGATTTTATTAGCTAAAGGTCATATGTGAGTGTGCATGTGTACATACACACACACTTGCAGACAGTGTTGTTAACTAAGGCCATTTGTAAACGAACTCTGGTGGGTGGAGGGATGGGTGTGCAGCCGCAGTGGGTGGAGCTGGGTGTGCACCCATTCCGATGGGCGCATATCCACCTTCACCCCTGGAGCATCAGGCATTGGAGCCCATTGCTCTGTGCGTGTGTGATGGGTGGAGACGGTTGTTGCATGGGAGCGCGCACGCACCCCCACCCATCCCCCATGGCATTTACATGGGTACCTCCACACAGCAAAACTGTGGGGGGGCATCTCATGTGAAAAGGGTCTTAAGAGACTAATATATAGAATTGGGTGATCCGTTTCGGATCCCGGACAGGAATCAAGCCGGCCGTCCTTTAGATGTGCCGGCCTGATTCCGATCAGGGAGGGGGCGGGGCTGTGCGGCACGACATGTGGCCACACAGCCCTGCCCCCCCATGGTCCCCCGGCCGGCTGCCTTCCTGGAGATTGGCAGGCGCAGTGGCCAATACGGCCACTGTGCCCGATCCCAGATTGTGGCTGGAACTACGCTCCAGACTCGGTGGAGGTAACAGACTTTAATCTCCACCGTTTCCGGGCCGTGGTCCAGCTAACCACCATTCCGGAGGGGAGGCCGACCTTCCCTCCAGAATGGTGGTTATTTGGATTCCCGCCAGAGGTTCACTGGGGTGAACATCTGATGTTAACCCCTTTAGATGTTACGGGCCCTCCACCACTACAGGGGATTGACTGTGGTAAAAGGAAGGCCCATGATGTCTAAAATCACCCATTGTTTCTGTAATGTTTACTGTGTTAATTGTAACCTTGGTTTATGTTGACTTTTTTTGCAAAAAGATATTCTTAAAGAGGGAGGTTTTCGAAGAATTTCCAGTGACTTGAGATATCTAATTGCTATTTGTGCTCTTGAAAACCTACTGCAGGTTCTCAATTAGCAATTAGTAATCACTTTAGCAGTAAGTTAAATAGGAAGGAGATTAAAATCAGATTTTCTATTATGTTTACAAAATAGTCGTTAATCAAAGAGATTATGCAGTGTTTCCTTGCAATTGCTCTATAGGAAAGGCTACATGAACACTTCCATGCATGAAGGTTAGAACAGGGAACCTGCAGCCTGAGACCAAATCCAGCCCCTGCTGTTTTTTTATTTGCCCTCTTTCAAATTTTTGGCTCTGGCCCATAAATCCAGTCCCTACCCTCAAGCACTGAAAAAATGAACTCAGGGGAACAGACCAGAGATGAAGGCATGCACTTGAGGATTGGAAATGGATCCATGGCAGAACCTCCTATTTGACCATGGAGCTTGTACTAATTTTCAGAGTGGACTGTGGGAGAGTAAAAGTTCCTCTCCCGTGCTTTTAAGATAGCTGTTTCATTGTAAATAGTTGCTCTTTGCCAAGTGTTGGCATGCAAGCACTAAGTGCACTAACCAATTTCACTAAACTTGGTTAAAACTTGGTTTTTAAGGCTGACATTTTGAGAGAAAGGGACTGTATGTTAGGATATCTTCAGATAAAATTTGGACATGGGTGGGGCCGATCCCAAGCCCCGCTCGTGCTACTGCACGGTTTGCGCACACACCGTAGGCCCCATGCTCAGGGGTGCGTGCAGCTTGTGCGTGCGCACTGCCTGGGTTGTGCGCGCCGGTCTGCGGGGCTAGGGATCGGCCCAGTAGTTTCTGAATTTTGCCAGTTTCAGATATGTTTCTTGAAAGCATCATCTTTTAGGAAAGCATGTTTCTAGCCCCTATGCAGGAAAAAGTTTGAAAATTTAATTCCTAAATGTTGAAGAACCCGCAGGCAAATTTTTTAAAAAGAGAAGGCTATACATTTAAAACTTGCTATTTGGAAGTCCTTTTAATGATTTTTGGAAACTGACTTACAATTTAAGAAGAGTTTTAAAATGTAAACCACCAGCCGAACATGGACATCCATGACTCATTTTGAGACATTTTCAGTATGTTACACTAGTCTGATTGTAAACTAATTTTCCATATTTTTTTTAGTAACAATTATGATGACTCCATTGCCTGTCAGTTGTCCACTGAGTGATGGTCCGTAAATAGCATATGTATGAGTATCATTTGAAGCTTCTGCAGTCTAACATATAAATAATCTTAAGTATTCAGTGGCACAGTAGGATAGGAAATACTACATCATACCTATTAATATCCTGTTAACGCCTCTTTAGTGCATGTGTGTGTGTGATAGACCATGAGAACAGTTTAGTAGCTGTTAGTTTCTCTTGTCAGTGGTCCAAGTATTAAGAAGCAACAAAGGGTGCGACCTCATGACGGACTTACCGTGCCTTGGACAACCTTACTATGTGATGCAATGCACTGGGTGCCTGGCACTCGCCAGATCTTCTCTTCCCCCCCTCCCCCCGAAAAAGGCCAAGGACACAGCGCTTAGCAACTTTACCCAAAACGGTCTGTCCTGCTGCACGGTGAGGTCCACTGCGGGGCTTTGAGCGGCGGCTGTTAGCTCCAATCCTGTGCATCCACATCACAGCCAGGGAAATAGTGGTTGAGCCAGGGAAAGGAGGTGGGGCAAGGCCAGTTGCCTGCTCATATGGCCAGCACTTCAGCCAGCCCAATGCCATGGTGAGAGGTCTGACAGCAGCCCACCCACCCATCCTCAAAGCACTATACCAGCACAAACTCCATGGAAATAAGTGGGGCTGTGCTGGCAAAGTGCTTTGAGAATAAGGCTGTAGGATCCCATAAAAATATGCATTTGTTTATTCTGAGCCATCTATTGTATCTCTAATTCATCTAGGCATGGCCTGTTCTGACAGCAGATCCTATCTCGTTGTTGGATTTTACAATGGTGGTGTGTTAATTTAAAAAAATAAATAAATCACGAATCACAACAATGAATAAAAAATTTGCTCAAGTCTCAAATATTAATAGGTAATATTCTTTCCAGGCTTAATATATACTATTTTACTTCTGTATTAGCAAAACAAGAATGTCTATGGACAGTACATACATTTGGCTTCACTTTGGCAAAACCTTAAGTTTAAACAAACCATAGTGGTTTTGGCTATCTTTTTTCATCTCCACTAGAATTTAGCAACATTTTAAAATTAAATGCCAAATCATGCAAGTTTCTCTTATTTCACTTGAGCGGGACAGCCCTCATGGCCACTTTACCTGTCCAACTGCAGCAGACTCTTGAGTGCATTTTGCTGCTAAAACCTAAATTTCTCTCATCTGCTGTTATTTGAATCATGGTTGTGGAAGTCATAGGATGGTGTTTTTGTTTTGTTGTTTGTTCTATCTTGTTCAAGCAGTTAATTCTCTTTTAAAATTCTTGCCCTTAGGACAGAGGCTTCCAAGCTATGGGTCCTGACCTCTCATGGGGTCATGCCATTTGCAGATGGGGTCACAATCACGATGATATTTGATATACTTCGTATGTCTTTGTTTGCTGTCTGGAGTCTTGGAATTATATTTAAGTCTCAAAAAGGGGTCATGCAGGCAATATTTGCGGAGCCACTGCCCTAGGATTTTAAGCAACTGTCAATATACAATGTATAGGATGTCCCATAAACAGTATGCTACTATCATAGTTCTGACCTTGTTAGGGTTTATACTATTTTCTTTAAAAATTTTAAAAAGTGCACTTTCAATTTCAGTTTCAGCATGGAGAATATGGTAACTGATTTCTCTCTAATGGTGATGGAAGAGCGCAGAGAAGATGGTATTAAAGTTTTCAGAGAAGGATATTTTAGGGGCAAGTTTGGAGCTATACGTTTTATTATTTTCTCAACTAATACAATTATGTGGAGAGAGGATGTTCCAGTATCAGGTTGTTTTGAATGGTTTACATTTTTTTTATTTTTATTTTAAACACCTTTATTGATCTTTACAATCTTACAGCGTTATTGTCTCTTGTTTACATCTCAACAAAATTCAACAACTGAAAGGTTTAAATTTATCAGTGATTGTTTTCACTAGTTGCATCAAATGTTTTGACATAGTCAAATTTTAGGTACCAGGAACTTATCACGCTGTAGTTAATTTCATTTACCCAGATGTCTGCTTGGCATATGTACTGTTAACTATAAAGGGGAATGTATGTAGATGTGACAAACAAGTTATAGACACCACTTCCTGCCAAATGAAAGTAATTTGTATAATTAAGGAAGTTCAGAACACATTAGGAAAATGGCATTGTCTTTTTAATAGCCTGATCATGTAAGTGTACTTTAAGTTTGAGATCCCTTCAACCATCGATAAAGTTAAAGGGCAATACAGTTTGAGGCTAACTTGAAGAGATATTAAAACATGAGTCTTTAGTCTTTATGCACACTTGTCTTCAAGAGACAGTCCAAAAAACAGAACCTTTGAAAAAGAGGTGCTTTTCAGCATCTGTTATATTTCAGTACTACTGTGATGTCTTTGTTTTTCTTATTATATCAGTGAACAAGGACACAATTAACAGTGGGTTTTTTTAAAAAGACTTTGAAAACAAAAAAGGTTTATTTCAGATGTGGTTCCTTCTACATTTATGCCTGGTGATGAAGTGAGTTCCAGCAGAGTAGATAGAGTATAGAAAAAAAAGGAAGCTGTAAATCATTTAGAATGACAGTAAAAATTAAAACCTTGGGGTTTGTTTTGCTCCCTGGTGTATTAGCTAATAAATATAACTCTACTTCAGTTATGTTCATCTGCTAATTTTACAAGCATTGCAAATGTTTTTGTACAGATTAATGTATGAATGTATGTCAATATGCTTATACTTAGTGCTGTAAGAGTGTGTATATATAATGCATGTGTGTATATTATGCACACTGTGCATATATATAAAATATGTATTGGGCAGCTACTCTCATAAACATTCAGATAAAATATACATGGATCCACATACATAAGTCTCCTCCTCCTTTTTCCTCCCTCCCAGCCTCCACTCCCAACCCACATCAAAGCTTGTGGTCCTTTTCCATCCTTGTACTAAAAGGGTTCTTTGTAAGCCAGGCCATTTGTCCATCATTGTTTGGGGTCCAAACAGTGGTAAAATACCCTGTCACCGATCCAGAGTGCTGTGAATGGCAGCTCCTCTCCGGACAATTGGCGGAGGTGCCTAGAAATATTCCTGAGAGGATTATTTAACCTTTCAATTTAGGGGGCACAAAGCCTGGCTGATTAATGAACTTTCTGATGGGTGCTGATAAGCGGATCTATTTCTTTATTTCCTCTAAAAGTGATTCCTTCTTCTGCACCATATTACTATAATCTTAAACATAAAATGTGGCAAATAGATTAAAAAACAGCACTAAAGAGTTTATCTGGCTGGCAAACTGAAGGAGCTAAATTAAAATTGGTAATGAAAGCAGTGGCTGAGCCCTGTATATGGTTTTTAAATGTGCTGTGTATTTTGAAGAGACTTATTCTCCAGCTTGCCTGGTAATGACTGCCTTTTGGTGCACAGTCCGGGGCTGGCTTCTGTTATCCCCCCCAAAAAAAAAATAAAAAAAAATGAGTTGTGTTATCTGGATGACTGCAGACACATATGCATCCCCCTTTCTCACTGCATTGGCAGACAAGGTCGATAGCATTACAAGGTATTTGTGGCAGTGCTTGTTTCAGTTTTCAGAGCTGCCAGTTTCCAGCCAGATTTGAATTACAAAAGAAGAAGCTGGCATGAAAATTGAAAGGGTTTATCGGCTAGTCTGAAGCCTCATAGCACATTGCTTATTTATGCAGTCCATTTGCACCAGGAAATATAAAAAGGAAATACATTTTTAAAATAAGGTCATAAAGACCCAGATATGTTTAAGATGGCAAATAAAATATAGATACCTATAATATCTTTCCAGGAAACGATTTCACTTAATGTTGCACATTACTTCAGAGGAGCATTTATGTTGCTGTCATAAATTTGTGCATTTGTGTCACTATATAGGTAGTCTCTGGGGATTAAGAAGGAAGCCTTCGCTAACTTACTTTAAAATTAAAATAGAGGAAAGATAGGTCTGCAGCTTGAGAGCTACATAGGAAATAGTTGAAGTTTAATGCACCACCCTATTTAAATAACGTTTTGCATTCCATGTAAAATTAGCCATGGACCAGTGGATAAATGTCACCACCTTTGGAGAGAATTGGGATGCCTTTTAAGCCATGAAGATTTTGGAGCATTCAAGAAGAGAATTGCTGTTATCCATACTATCTTGCATATATTCATTGCCTTGTACTTACCCAAGATAATTTTTGCCCATTTTGCAGAAAAGGTATCTTAAATAAATAGTATTTTCCTTATTCGTAAGAGTATCAAAAGATTGCATTTGTTTCTTTCAAATGCATAATTTTCCAGTTTTTTGTCTATTGGTTTAACCTTTTCACACAGTGAATTGTAGCTGTCATTTGCATCTATTTAAAATTCATTATATGAATGTCTACTTCGGTGGAAGACTATCATGTCATACCACTTGTATTGTGGATTGAACAACGTACATTTCTTCTTGTGGTTATTTGCACGCATTAACCCTTTGCTTTTCTAAGCTATCCAATTAAAAAAAATCTGGCAATAGATCTATGACTTGGTATGTGCCTTACGTAGAAAATGCAACAGCAGAATTCATTCTTCTGTACTTGTGTTTCTGCCATATAGCCCGTTCTTCTGGGGTGTAAATACACTTAAATGTAATCACTACCAGCTGTAACCTCTGATAAAAGAACATAACATACATTTTAAAACAAACGGTGTTTTTTTTGTTTTTTTAATCTGAAATCATATCTGGACTTTTAAAATGGCTGCAGTTTGAAATATTTTTTTTTACAAACAGCTGGTCCTTTTTAAATGAACTAATTGCTTCATTTTTTTTGTTGTTGTTGAAAAATGTTAAAGTTGTGTACTTCTCCTGCATACTAATCATGTTCTTTACATTTTTTCATGAATTTTCATAAGGATTTTTACTACGTAGCATGTGTGGCTTAATGATGCAATCACCCGATAGACTAAAAAGACTCCAAAGGAGACGTTCCGGTCTGTTGTGTACATAATACACGTTTCAAAAATCTGCCTAATTAAAGAATTACCCAATGGAGTGAGAGTCTATTGGGTACATGACATGATTTTTAAAAAAAACACACACACACTCCCCTCACTATAATTACGACATTACACGATAGCCCTTATTGGCAGTTTCAAAAATAGGGGGAATGACCAACAGCTACTGATGTTTCAGCTAAAATATGAAGAGGTTATGCTCTGCTTCCAAAAAGAAATTTAATGCTCTTATGCAATTTTGCACCTGTGATTCCCTCATTTGCTATGTTTTGCCTAATTGTAGTGATGCTACCATATATAATATCTATCTATAAGCTAGAGGTGTGTGGTGTCCCGGTCTCATAAAACAGGCTTGTGGTCACTGGTGTAACCGAGTTTGAGCTTTAGACTCCCATTTCCTACGTGTCTCTTGACTTACACATTTAGGGGTCAAACCTGGAGTGTGTAAGGAAAACAGACACTGGCTGCAATGGCAGGTTTGCCTGATTAAGGTAGAATTGTTTAAGCAGCCCTATAAAATGGTATTTTTCTGTTTTAATTTTTCAGCACTGGAGACGAAAATATCTTGTAAGCCAGGTGAAACGAGGCATAACAATAGAAAATGGGATCTACTGATTTAGATAGGAAAATAGAAATTATCATCCAGGAGCAGATCATATAATCCCACCCCCTCTGTCACCTCTAGTGGCCAGTACCAAGTGATGCAGGGGGAGGCACAAGAAATCCTACGGTAGCAGGTGAAGCTGAGTAAACAGTTTATAAAGTTTAGGTATGTCATGTGGAACTGCAGGACCAGTCTGATATAGTTTGGTGCTGTCGTGGAAAATAAACGTAAGCATTTTAAGAGGCAGAGCAGTGTCTGGTATGTACTGATCAGTGGAAGAAAACGATGACCTCAGTTTCAGCTGATAACAGGGTATTGTATTAGTAAGCAGTTGCAACTTTTCACGTTTTACTCAGCTGTCAAAGTCGTGCCATTAGGGATTTGTGGCTGCTTAATATTACACCATAGCAGACTGCTTTTGATCTGCTTTTTACAAGATATTCCAATGCAGTTTATTTGGCAAATATTAAAGAATGAAATGTCACAGGAGAGCTTCACAAGTGCAAAGTCTGGCTCTCATTCAGCCATTAATATTCTGTCCATTGCTGAAGATGGATTTGTGTGTTCTGAGTAAATTTTGAGTTAGTGTGTGCAATTCAGCACCGTCCCTCGATTTAGAAATCACATTAACTGCTTGACTGTGGCATATATCTGTCAAAAATTCAATACTAGTGTTTTCTAGGTATGTATGTAATCAGCAGGGGTTTGTATATATGAAATATAAAACTGAACATAGAAGATTACCTTTAATTAGTGACATTTAGTCAGATTGCATATCCGAGGTAGTAATGAGCTTCATAAAGCAAACCCTCATTGGATCAAAGTCAGTTTAGATAAGGGCAGCTCAAGGTCACAGAGGGAGCTGCCCAGCAGGCCTATTTGCATAAAAAATTACTGTCAGAAATAGGCCACTGAGGCAGCCGTGGCATTTTGATCTTTTGGCCTTTGTCATGGAGATTCCTGGTAGAGAAGGGAGGAAGGCCAGTGTCCCAGATAATGATTAACTGTTTTAATGGCATTCATTCATTCATTCCGCACTAACTACTCATGCAGAAAAAAGGGTTATGTAAAATGACATTAGAAGAAAATCATTTGTAATCGTTGCATCGGGCTGCACTTTGAGGAGACATTAGGAGTAAATCCGTGGCGTGGTAGGCTTATGCTTTATCTTCTGATATTTACTGAGTTTACTGGTGCATGAAAAGCTTTCAGCAAGAATAGCAGATGGGATGGACCTTTCATAGGTAATGCTATCTACTGGGTTATTACTTCTATATATTGATAGTGAAGTAATCTTCAAGATATCACCCTACAAATATAGATTATTTAAATGTTTGTAACAAAAAAACCATAACATAGAGGAGCTACTTTCATGAATACTTCATTTTGTACTCATAGGACCAGTCCTTAGATGCTTTTTAAACCTTAAATAATGATATAGAGAGTTTTAAAACATACTGACTCCCTTTTGTTTGGCTTTTGACGAGCAGCAAAGATATGTATAATTGTAATCTGAACGGTAACTATTCAGTTTAATTTGTCTCCTTAAACATGACCTTTTCTGTTAAACAAAAGGCAAAGTCGTGTGGAGCTCTCTTTTTGTTTCACAAAAGCATACATTCCTAATCCTTTGAATGCTCTTTAAGGATTCTTGTTGGATCTTTACCCTAGCTCCCTATATTTCTGTTATCAAGCTCTTTCATATTATTATATCCTAAGACTACCCTCTTCTCTCATTTTTTATCATCCTAGCGTAGTATGAGACCATGAACATATTTGTCATAGCAAGTAACGCCTTCAGTGAGTCACAGTAGTAAGATTAACATACAGACCCTTTTGACTAAGTCACTAACACATGAATGGTTGAACAGAATTCTCAGAGGCTCAAACTATAAAGAACTTGATTTAGGGCGAAAGTTCCATATTTAGATAGTACAGGGGACATACATCAAAGATGTAAAGGGTAATTTATGAAGTGTGGGGTATTTCTATCCTGAGCTTTTAAGATTTAACTATTGTATTGGACACATGTGCCTATCATGGGTATCTAGAAGTACTCTTCATTTAAGCTGCGATCCTCAAAGCACTGCATCAGTGCAACCCCAGGATCAGAGCCTAAGTCATTATAAAATTACTCAGTCATGCCAGCAGAAAGTTCTGTCCTAGCTCTACAGCATCTTCTGTATCCATAGATGTGGTAATCTTAAATCCAAAGTATTTATCTTGTTGAGCTTCAAGTATGTTTTAATGGAGAATATTAAAATAGGCTCAGTGCTAATGGACAACATAATAAACTCAGACTATAAAGTTGTACAATTCTACAAGGGTTCTTTCAAAAAACAAAAAACACACTACCAAACAACCACCCAGATACTGCAACAAGGAGACTATTGTGAGATTAACGTATATTCATCTCTTGACATAACACCCCCATGTAATTTCATGTTCCATTTCACTGCAAACTTTTTTTAGAAAATCATTTAATCCAAGAGCTATTTGCAGTGAAAACATAAGCATTTTAAAAGAGCTAATAGAAATATGCAGTAAGTTGTGATATAACGCCATTGATATTCCCTTGACAGCTGCACTACACAGGTATTCTAGATGTAGAGTTCTCTCCAGTAGACATTAGACAAGCAGAGACTGAAAGAGCCAGAGATAATGACCTGGTGGGGGCTTTTATGGCAGCATCACAATGTCAGCTTCAATTGACATCAGTTTTGAAAACTGATTTCATGTACATAAATTTCTACATGGTGGGAGTGCAGGAACTGTCCGGGTTATTAGTAATAATCTTAGTATCATTCTATTTGAGCACATTTCCATATTAGAACTATTGTTGTTTTATTTTCAGTATTTTGCAGGGGGGAGGAATCCAAAAACTGAAAATGGGTGAGCCTTCCAGAGCCCAAGTTGTGGATGCTTTACTAAATATTTCTGGGCTTTCCTGGGTTCAAAAAATAGTTTGAATTGATATTTTTTTGCCTTTATAATCTGTAGGTGTCTTTTAAGTGGTATTAAATTTTAAATGTGTGTCTCCTAGCCTGCCACAAGTTTATAGCCTGTATACATTGTAACAAGAAATCTATCTTTGGGTATACTCACTGGGAGATAAACTATTGTTTCATCAGAGGTTTTGACTCTCCCAGTGTCTACTTCCTTTTGTCAGTCTCTCTGTTTTTATTCTCACTGATCTGTTCCTTTTTGTACTATCTTTATTGCACAATTGTTTTATTGACTCTTTTCTAAATCCCTTCTCTCCCCCCCCCCCCTTCTCA
Organism: Sphenodon punctatus; assembly: GCA_003113815.1. NCBI lineage: Eukaryota > Metazoa > Chordata > Lepidosauria > Sphenodontia > Sphenodontidae > Sphenodon > Sphenodon punctatus. Next base: position 754,620 of record QEPC01002001.1, on the reverse strand, counting down.
TGTGAAATGTAAACACACTAACTTTCAAGTTTGAAAATACACTTGTAAAACTAACTTTTAATTTGGTTCAAAATTAGGTGCAAAAAAAGTTGCTTGGATTCCTAAAAGGTTATTAGGAAGTAATCTTGTAGCTTCTGCAAAAGGAGTCTGTGTGGTGGCACTCGACGTATTACTGATGGATAAACGAAATATGAAGGGTTTAAAGGGGTAAAAATAAACCTTATACTAACTGAAAGACTGTTTTATAATTGTAATTCCCGCAACACTTTTCTACTTTGCAACAGAACGAATAATGCAGGGAACTATGTTGAACTTTAAAATTAACTCCTATTTTAACCACTTTTTTAAAATAGCCCCTTAAATTCCACCCCTCCTGCCTTTTAATGACAGTCAACTCTGTTGAAACATAGGTTCTGCCTTTATTATCTTCTATCTTTTTATTATAAAACACACACATGCATATTCTAAAATGTATGTGGTGGTACTCTTAACAAAGTTGTTGTTTATTCACCATACAGAAAAGGAAATCTGCTTGAATTTCAATAGTGTGTGTGTGCCAAAACTTTATTTTCATTATTATAAACCTAAACCTAAAAAATCCTGACTTGAAACAGCTAAATACTTAAAGAATTTAATTCTGTGCTAGGGGAAGATTCATATCCTCTCCTTGATCTGCAAATTGACAAAGAGATAGGGTTTCCCCACCCCCACCCCTTGTGAATATTTTCTTAATTTGTGTATTCAAGGGGGTGGGAGGAAGTGATTTGTGGTGGGTTGAAGCGATGTACCTCTCTTACAAGAGCTTCCCCATATTGTGTGAAGTCAGCCCTGCTGGGAGGGACTAAGATTTGCAATACACAAGAGCTCTTATCCAGCTGGTGGGTGTAATGTCTGGTAGCCCTGGTTGTTCCCTGGGGGAGAAGAGGGCATCTGCAGAAAGAGAGAGAGAGAGAGAGAAACCAGCAGCTTAATGCCTTGTATTCAGAGCTGAAATAAAATGGCAGCATAGCGCTGACATCCTGTCCCATCTGATTCTGTTTAGGTTTAATGTAACAGGAACACAAGAAACACACGTCCCCCTTCTCCCCTCCAAAAACTTTCTACTTAGAATACTCTTCATCTGGACAATGTTCTGTTTACTTGATTTTTATTTTCGTTCAGCATTTGGAATCTCACTAAGCCTAATTCTCCCTGTTTTCCATATTACAGACCAAACTAGGACCACTCAAGAAGCCCAGTTCTTCCTCTGAGCATTCTGCCTTAGTATACTGCTACAACTGCTCACGGAAAGGCCATTACGGTTATGTAAGTTTCCACAGTCTCTGGCTCAACATGAAATGTATCCACTGTCAATGCTGTCTGTCCTGTTGAGATTATTGATTTGTTTTGAAAACTGGGTTAAAACAAGATGCCATGTGAAAGGGTGAAAACAGACATGACGCTAACCACACTTTAACCACCCTTGGTGGTTATTTATGCACGTTGCAGGGCTGTATTGGTGCCCTATGCAGTCCTGAAACATGCATAAATGACCACCAAGGGTGGTTAAAGGTTGGATAGCGTCATGTCTGTTTTCACCCAAAGTGAGAGGAAATATTTATAGGTGTAAATGTACAGTTTCTGAAAGGATTGTTTCTCCTAGTCCACAGGCTTCAGCGTTGTTGAAGTATTCAGTATATTTTAGGTTTCTCTGCCTTATCCAGTCAGTATATTTAAAGCCACCAAAATTCAATACTTTGGATTGCTCTGACCCCGACAATGGAGGATATGTTGGAATATAAAATGAGCTGTGTCTGAACTGCAGTGCTATCCAATTAGGATGTGTTCCAGGATAGTTTGCAGGGCATTTCCTAACACTGATTTAAATATAATAGAAACAAGTGATTGTGGTGATGCACTTTGCAGGGTCACCTATTCTTGGATCAACTGTGTATAAATCTTTGATCATTTGCATAAGGCATCTGATCTCCCAGTTTAATGCTTCTGATGAACTTGCCATGAATACCATGTTAGGGGAGAAGTTTTGCAAGGTGACCAGCATTCTAAGCTTCCATTGTCTTTAGTAGGAATTGACAGCGCTCAGCATCTTTCGGAACTGAGGCTTCAGTGAATACTTCAGATGCTGGTATCCTACAGCAAGAGATGCAACTCGTCACCACTTTACTACTACTTATCTACTAACACTTGTAGACGTACATAATAGGGAATGGCTTATTTTACTTTCAAATATGTTCTGGAGAAATTTGAGGGGGAAGTGTTTAACAATTAATGTAATCCTCTCAAATTCTCTAAAACATTTACCAAACTCTCAAACATCAGTTCCTTCCTTCATAACTGTCCTGTGCACCTACTTCTCCAGCCAGAGAAGTTTTATAAAGTCAAGTTGCTTATCTGCACAGATTTATTTTCATAAGGAGGCTTCTATGCATTTACACTGCTGCACCCCATGGAGTTGAGCTCCAGCAGCTGACTGGTGTCTAGTATGGGGCACATGTTGTAACATCATCAGACCCATACATGTACATGCATGCTGCCCAGGACACATTCCCATTCCTTCTAAAACCATGGAGTTTCCAGGTGCTAAGGTAGGACTCAAAGGGAATAGAGGAAGTAAATGAAGAAGTGTTGGCTGCCAGAGGTTTCCTCCTAAGGAACACATGCTACAAGCAAGTAACTTTCTTTACATCCCCAAGGGCCATTGTGTGCATGCACCACTGGATCGATTGGCAAACTGAACTTTTGACTGAGTGGGCAGGTCCAGGGTGTAGCACATGATGAATGTGTGTAGGGATCTCCAGGCTGTTGCTTTGCAAATCTTCAGATGCTTTTTTGCATGGCCCCAAAGGTAGTCATAGCCCTGGTTGAATGGGCTTTGATAGTGTGGTACTGGTATCTTGGCAGTCAGTAAACAGAGTTCAGTGCATTGTCTAAACCACTGTGAGAAGTGAAATAGCCCCTCCCTGATACCTAGCTGAGTAGGCTACAGACAGATTACTTATTTTTTTTAAAGGGAGACAAAGTGATTCGATATCTTTTATTGGACCAACTGTTGGTGAGAATGTGCAAACTTTTAAGCCACGCATGGCTCTTCCTCAGACATGTAGCATAGCCAGTAGAAATATATAAAGTGAGCAAATGTAGGGCAGGTATATATGAGAGGGCATGGGATGGGTGGGAGTGGATAAGCCAAGGTAACTGGTGGGAGTGGGGTGCAGAGAGAGAGAGGTGTATCAGACATCGCAAAACAGAGCTTTAAAATTATAGATTGGTATAGGAGACAAAAGGGGGTAGAGAGCATTCTCCCCTTTGTTCATTGATGCAAAACATGGATGTCATGAACTAGATCTAGGCTGGCTTTTCATGGCATGCCTTTACCTGCTCTTTTTAAACCAGCCAAGTGTGAACTTGGATCGTGAGACACACCTCAGATGCTTAGTCCTCTTTTTGGCCCAGGACTTCCTTTCAACCTAGCATCACCCTCCTACTGGCACCCTTGTTCTATTGTGATCAGAACCCTGATGTTCCCTGATCCCTACTGGTCTTCTTGATTAGTAAACTGGGTGTGTAATACTGGCATTGCCGGGCATTGTGGTCTCCAAAGTCTTTCTGCCTGGAAGCACTCCCAAAAAAGGCCTTCTCAGCCAGGTTCTAGTCTCTTTGAACTATGAAAAAGATGAGATGGACAAACTGTCTAAATTTGTTAAAATTAGTGTTTAAAGTAAAAGCCCTCAGGTTATATCAGAACTGAACAATACTGTGCAATTTAGTACCAAAGGTACCACCATATTAAAGTCAAATCGCAGTTTAATATATTTCAAACATGAAATGAAATGATTGATTTTGTTACTAAGGACTTTGAACCTGGGGCTTACAATTTTCCTTTACTTTAAAGCAGGGGTGGGGAAGCTTTTCCGTTCCAGGGGCCACTTTAAAAATGAGTATAGTCTCTGAGGGCCACATTGTAGTTGAAGGTGGGGATGCTTAAGGGGTGTATTCAAGATAAGGAGGGTACAGATCATGGATTTATGTCGTGGGTCTGTCCCCTCTCCTTGAGTGTACGCCCTCATCTCTGCTCCCTTATCCTGAGCTCAGTTTTTCAGTGGTTGGAGGTAGGAACTGGATCCAGGAGGCAGATCCAGGCATTGGAAAGGGGCCACATCAGAACTTGCTGAGGGCCACATTTGGCCCCCAGGCCTGAGGTTCCCCACCCCTGCTTTAAAGTTTCCAACTCCCTCCCCCCAAGAAACAAAGCTCCAAAGGGCAAACACTCCAGTTCCATACAATTCCAAACCTCTTCTCTCCAGCTCTATAGAACTGCAACTCTCCAGCTCTATAGAACAGTCAGACAGGGGGCGCCCATCCTACAGAGGCCGGGCCCCCATCCAAGCAGATGCCGAGTCGCGCACACAGGGTCCACGGGGGCAGACAGACTCCTAAGTAGGATCCAAAGGATCGGGTCCCAAAGAGAAAGTCAGAAGAGCTGTGTTCCAGCCGGCCCCAAACACACACTGAGTCCAGGAGAGGGGGAGTGTAGAGCCGGTCCAGGTGTATGGTAACAAGAGGACGGAGACAATCAAAAGGCATGTTTGGGAACAGGAAGTTGACTGTCTGCCCAGCTTCCTGTTGCTATTGGCTGGCCTTCTATATAGGCCAACAGGCAACCAGGAAGTTGTGGGTATGGAGCGAAGCTGAGGAGAGGGGTGTGACTTGACCAGCACTAGAAGAGGTCTTATACCCATACTGGGCTCCGGCCAGCAGGAACTGGTAGTACTGCAGAGCTAGCCGCTGCGCCAGGGCCCCATGGGCAGCATTTGGAGCCCAGGTCCTTACACATAGCCTCCAGCAGTATATTTTTGCCTAGTATAGTAGCGGGTTTTGTTGTCTTGTACTGGGCTCTCAGCAGTGTAACTTTTGTACAGTGTTCAGCAGACAGAGGTCATTAATGCCTCTCATTAATTTATTTTATTTATTTATTTTGTCATATTTATTAGCCGCCCCCTCATGCCTACGGTATCTCAGGGCAGCTTACAACAAATAAAAACAGCAATCAAAAAATTATCAATTTTAAAACAACCCCCCCCCATTACTTTGACATCTTAAAATCCAACACACACCCCACCCCACCCTCCCCTCCGAAGGCCTGGGCGAACAGCCAGGTCCTGCAGGCTCAGCGGAACGCCAGCAGACCTGGGGCCAGGCGAGCTTCCTCCGGGAGGGAGTTCCAGAGTTGCAGCCTGGCCACCGAGAACGTCCCCTCCATTGTGGCCCCCCGCTTAACATGGGGGACCTCCAGGAAGGCGCCCCCGGCAGACTGCAGGGACCGCCCCAAGATGCGGAGGGCAAGGCGATCCCTGAGGTATGAGGGGCCCAGACCATGTAGGGCTTTATAGATCTTGAATCTGGCCCAGTACGCTATAGGCAACCAGTGCAGAGTGCGAAGCACAGGCGTTATGTGTTCCCGCCGACCCGTCCCTGCAAGGGGACGGGCCGCCGCATTCTACACTAGCTGCAGCCTCCGAACCAGAAACAGGGGAAGCCCCACGTACAGCGTATTGTAGTAGTCTAGTCTCGAGATAATGAAGGCATGGATGAGAGTGACCAGGTCGGACCCGGAGATGTATGGACGGAGCCTCCGTACCAGATACAGCTGGCGGAAGGCGGCTTTCGCCACTGCCTCCACCTGCCGATCCAGATGGAGGTCTGAATCTAACACCACCCCCAGACTCCGAACCTGCTGGGCTACAGGAGGGCAGACCCCACCCCCACCCACCCCCAGAGGAGCCAAAAAAACCCTCGCCCTTCCCACCACCATTACCTCCGTCTTATTGGGGTTAAGTTTGTTTGCTCTGCCGCATCCAATCCGCCACAGCCTCCAAACATTGGGAAAGTATCGAGACAGCAGGACCTGGGTCAGTTGAAAACGAGAGGTACAGCTGAGTATCATCAGCATATTGGTGACATCGCATCCCAAACCCTCTCCCCCAGGGGCTGCATATACACATTAAATAGTAACGGAGACAGGATTGAACCCTGCGGAACGCCGCAGGTCAAGGCCCAGGGGCTTGATGTTTCAGCCCCCAGCACCACCCGCTGGCTTCTCTCCGAGAGGAACCAGCGGAACCACCCAAGAACAGTCCCGTCTAGCCCCCCCAGGTCACACAGCCATCTCAGCAGCACCCCATGATCCACGGTATCAAAAGCGGCCAAGAGATCTAGCAGGATCAGGAATGTTGAACATCCTGTGTCCCATCTCCCGGCGGAGATCGGCCACCAAGGCCACCAACACCGTCTCAGTACCATAGCCGGGGCGGAACCCAGACTAAAAAGGGTCAAGGAACCCGATACTATCCAGATGCGCCTGGAGCATATAGACCTGGGGGCCATTGGCACCAGCAGACAGTGGGTTGCCAAGGTACAGAACCCCTGGCACAGACAGCATATAGGCCTGGGGGCCAGGGGCGTAGCAAGGTTGAGAAGGGCCTGGACTCAAGCCTCAGTTATGGGCCCCTCATGTGTTTGTCTTAAGCTCCAAAAGCCCAAAGTGGGTGGAGCTTAAGGGATGGGGCAGGGCCTGATGACAGCTTCTAAATATACAAAATCCAGCGGCTAGGAGTTATAACTGTGGCCATAGACAAGCCTCCAAATGCTTCCGTCTTCCCCAGCCAAGCGTCTACCACCACTCCCCGGAGTGGTTCCACTGCAGGGGCAACCGGGCGGGCAGTAAGGCAGGCACAGAGAGACTGACTGCGTCCACTGCCTTATTGGAGGAGGGGCGTGAGCTTAGCCAGTTGCTTCTTGCTGCCGCCTGTGCCTTGTGCACGCACGTGGTGCGACCAGTCCAGAGATGCTGCTATCAAACACACCAGACACCCAAAATGCAGCTAGCTTATTAAGTGCATTATGCCATGAAAAGAGACTAATATATAGTCTGAACTGAACTGGTATGTATATAGTCTCTCTCTCTCTCTCTCTCTCTATATATATATATA
>QEPC01002001.1:692411-747441 GCA_003113815.1 Sphenodon punctatus | reverse complement strand
AATCAGTTCATGCTGCCCCCACCCAATAACCAGTTCATTTGTGCCCCTGCCCCCATATAATCAATTCACACTGATTCACCAGTTCAGTTGTGCCCCCATAATCAGTTCATGCTGCCCCCACCCATAACCATTTAATTTGTGCCCCCGGGGGGGGGCATTGGCACCAGCAGACAGTGGTTGCCAGGGCACAGAACCCTTGGCACAACGGACAGCATCTAGGCTTGAGGGCCATTGGCACCAGCAGACATCCAACAGAAGAAAGAGCTGTGACTAATTGCTGCAGGGCTGAGGTGGGGCACCTTTTCTCACTTCACCAAAACTTGGGATAAGCACCGCTATCAAAGAACAAAGTGTGTTAACAAACAAGATGGCTTCCTGGAGTCTGGGTTCAGTCCGTGCATCCCCCCACTCACATGTTTAGCGTGTAGAGCCTAATAAATGGGCAGCCCCCGTGTGTTTCTTGTGTGTTCGGGCAGCCCCCATTCACAGGTTTAGCATGACAAGTCAGCCTAATACACGGGCAGGTGTTCTTCCCTGCCACGCTGTAACCACCACCCCTCTTCTCGGTATCCCACCCTCTGTCATGATTCCACCGTGGTAAACCATGCGAACAGGAAACTGCACCAGCTGTTTCTTTCCTCCAGGCTGTTATGACACCAGGAGGCAGTCCAGCACCTGCTGTGCCCCCCTGCCACAACTTCAAGTGCACGTGTATGGTCAGTATACTCCCCACTGCCTGTTTTCTGTGTACCTTCCACCACCACCCCCTTTCTCTTCCAGCCTCCAGCCCCCAAAGCAGCTTATCACTATGGCATACTGCCATTCTCTAAGCTCCACTTCCCTACCCCACCTCCCTGCTCCACTTCCCTTCCCACCCCCAGAGCAGCTTATCACTATGCCATACAGCCATTCTCCATGCCCCGCACTCCAAACTTCCCTCCTCTCCCCGAAGAAACACTTTATTCAATTAAAGAACTTTAAATATAGAACTATAAATATCAAAGTTATTTAAATATCAAACTGCTTCTTTTTCTGCCTGCTCCTTTTGGGGGCAGCTTGGTGTGCTCTTTTGGCTGGCAGGAATGCAGGCACTGCTTCATGTCCCAGTTGTAGCCCTCTTGTGCCGTTTGGACCAAGATTTCTTGGAACACCGCCTTGTTCCTGTAGCGCTTCACCAGGACGTATTGGACCTTTTGCTCCTCCCAGAGAGCAGTGAAGGCCTTGGTCTCTTCCTCAGTCCAGGGAATGCAGCATTGGCAGGTGAATCAGTAAGCAGAGAACGACTGCAATTGAACGGTGGTGGCTATCAATTTGAGCCATGACCACGGTGACGGTAATCCTCCACAAGTCATTCCTGAGAATCCAGCAGCTAGGAAACAGCAAGCATCACTGGGCAAATACTGCCAAACAGGACGAGCTGGGAGAAAATGCATGTTAAAAATAGCATGTGGGCTTTTAATTAAGGCTGACATCTTCCCAATTCTCCTTTAATTAAGGCTGACATCTTCCCAATTCTCCTTCCATGGATCCGGTCGTGGAGGAGTGTTTACGGGAGGCATGATTGGCGGGGGTGGGGAGGGGTGCCTGGCCCAGGAACTGTTCCCTGGCATGAGCGCAGTGCAGGGAGGTCTTGGGTGCTTGCCCTGTGGGGATGAAGTGTGGGGAGAACCAAGTCAGGTGGGCAAGTTCCATGTAGGCAGGCATGAACTGCCAGTGAGGGTTAGGAAATGACACCTGCCCCTGTGCAACAATGCTTGCCTCTGCCTTCCTCATGCCTGAAGGGGAGTGGTAATAAATACCTGGCCAATGCGACTGCTGAAGCTCTTGCTTGATCCTATCACCACGCAGTTGTCCTCCCACAATCACTGTAGAGGAGTGAAGGACATACAGAAATCAACCATGCCCATTTATTCCATCACCTCTCTCCCCTGCTGCCATTTAGGTGTCCAACTCCAACCCACCCCCGCATTCCTGCCTTGGTGCCTTCCCACCTACTTCCTGTGGCTACCATTCCCATCTGTTGGAGCCGTTTCCTGGTGATTTTTCCTGCTGCTCTTCCGTGTTCTCCTGGCCACCTGACAATACAATACACAACAATAAACATAGTCAGATAATACATGAAGTCTTTATCATGCAGCTGTGTAAATGCAAACACCTTCCCCCATAGGTGCTTCAACTTACCATTCCCCTCCTCTACAAAGGTGGCATGTGGTTCCTCCGTACCCTTGACCAGAACCTCAGGTGGCTCCTCGAACAAGGGCTGGCTTTTGAGCTTGGGGGATACACCATGACAGTCCATGTTTGTGCTGGCTCCAGGGTATGGAGTGATCTCCGCCAGCAGTTGTGCCTTCCATGGAGGGAATGGGAGCGGGCAACTGGGAAACCATATCCACCCGCTTCTGGCCTCTGGCAAAGGCAGACCCATATATGCAGGATGTAACAATGGCTCCATCAACACAGGGGAGCTAATCAAGGAGATTGTAAGCAATATTCACCTCCCACAGCCAGAGGTGAAGTTATTGTCTGGGATCTACTTGTATTTGGCCTACTGCTGGCACTGCTTCATGTTCCAGGTGTGTAGCCCTGCTGTGCCACTTGAACCAAGATTTCTTGGAACACCGCCTTGTTCCTGTAGCACTTCACTAGGATGTATTGAACCTTCTGCTCCCCCCAGAAAGCAATGAAGACCTTGGTCTCTTCCTTCGTTGGTCCAGGGAATGCAGTGTTGGCAGCCGAATTAAGCAGAGAGCGACTGCAATTTTGCGGTGGTGGTAGTGGTTCTGATTTTTGCCTGGCTGTGGTATAATCCTCCATAAGTTGTGCCCGAGAACGCAGTGGGTGGGAAACAGAAAGCGTCACCAGTCAAATACTGCCAAACAGGACGAGCTGGGAGAAAATGCATGTTGAAAATGGTGTGTAGGCTTTTAAGGCGGATGTTATGTGCATGCCAGAAAAATATATGCATACAAAGAGCCTCTCACACAGGCATCTTTTTATCCAACTCAGTGCCAAAGTTAGTCAATGGGCTATTACAAATTTGCATAAGCATATCTTTCTTGCATAAGCAAGTCAACTAATGCCACCACCGCTGCAGCCAACCCACCTGCCCCTGTCGCCGCTGCCAGAGCTGTGTCGAGGGTCTTGCCCCCCCCCCCTCCACCCAGGACTTGTGCTGCCGGGCCCAGGTACCATCTACCCCTTCCCCATGTTGGAGGAGGGGGCCGGGGTGCACAATCGACTTCTGGTCCGGCGAGGCCTAAAGCAGACAGCTGGCTAAGTGGGACCGGGAGGGCCAGAGCGCTATCGATAAGTGGCAGGGGGTACAGGAAATTAGGGCAAGAGGGCAGTGGTGGGGGATGGCTTGTCTGTTTTATGGGGAAGAGGGATGGTCCCCCCTTGGTGTGAGGGAGGGGGCAGCCCCTTGGAGATGGGGGGGTTACCATCCCATGGCAGAAGATGGGGAGGGATGGGGAAGTGGAGACTGGGTTGGGGGGGGGAAGGGCGGCTTCCCTCAGTGTGAGGGAGGGGCACAGCCCCTGGGGGAAGGGGAACTGCCCTCCAATGCAAGAGGAGGGTAGGGGGTGTAGTAGTGGGTGGGGCTCTCCCTTGGGAGGCTGGTGGGACAGCCTCCAGGGGGTATGGGGCAGCGGACCATGGGGGGGTCCGCAGCTATAGGGGGTCATCTTGGGCCGAGGGAATTATGGTCCCTCTGGGAGGCAAATTAGAGCGGTGAGGCAGGACATATGTGTTATTCCTGTCCTGCTCACTAGCCCCCAGACAGGCGGCTAGGTGGTTAGGTATCAGAGGGCCCCCGGCCTTGGGTTGCTGCTGATGAATGCAAGGTCAGTAGCCAATAAGTCAGCTGCAGTCTGGGATATGCTCCTGGACCAGGCAGCCGACCTTGCATGTATCACGGAGACCTGCCTGGACAATGAGTCAGGGCCTATACTGACTGACCTTGTTCCAGCTGGGTACTCCGCTGCGGCTGGGGGGGCCGTGTAGCCATTGTTTTTAAGGATACACTCTCTGTGAGGAGACTTCCTCTGCAAATTATCATGGGGATAGAGGGCCTGCATTTGGTGTTGGATTTGGCCGGAGACAGATTAGGGATACTGCTGATGTACCGGGCGCCCGCCTGTACGGCAGCTTCCCTATCCGCACTGACTGAGCTGGTGTCATAAGTGGTCTTGCAGTCCCCCAAGGCGATATTCCTGGGGGACTTAAATATCCATGCCAACGCCAGTCTTGGAGGTGCAGAACGTGAGTTCATGGCCGCCATGGCAACCGTGGGCCTGTCTCAGAGGATGGTGGGCCCCACACACATTGGAGGACAAACACTAGACATGATTTTTTGCACAGGCCTTGAGGTGGGGGATTCGCTAGTGGGAGAGGTGTCAGCAGAGCCCTTGTCATGGACTGATCATTATCTCCTCCAGGCCGGTATCCTGGCGCATGTCAGCCCCAGTGGCGAATGTCAGCCCCAACCCCTGGTTGCGCATGGCAGAACCAGTTAGGATGGTTTGCCCCTGACAGCTTATGGAACCAAGAAGGTTCCAGATTGCTTTAGGGGATGTATCGTCTGATCTCGATGGCTGCTCGCTCGATGACCCTGTGACCAGGTGGAATTCCTTGTTGGTGGAGACCATTGACCGCGTGGCTTCCAGGAGTTCGCTCCTGAACCGCCGTCAGCGCAGGCTGATGAAGTGGGAAGGACGGCAGTTATTGAGGGAAGGTTAGGGAAAGTTATTGAGCAGGTGGTGGCTCGGCAGTTGCAGGAGCATTTGGACCAGATTAACTTTCTCGATCCCTCAGTCAGATTTTCGCCCTGGATATGGCACGGAGACTGCACTTGTGGCCTTGGTTGACAACCTCTCCTGAGTTGGACCAGGGTCATTCGACCCTGTTGATCCTATTAGATCTCTCAGCTGCATTTGATACCGTTGACCGTGAGTTGTTGGTGACTCGGCTGCAGGACTGGGTGGGGATTGGCGGGACCGTTCTTGAGTGGTTCCGCTCCTTCCTGGCTGGGGGAGTCCAGCGTGTGGTTCTGGGTGATTTTTCATCTTCTCCCCGGGGCCTCATGCATGTAGTCCCGCAGGGTTCTGTCTTGTCCCTTCTCTTGTTCAGTGTGTACATGCAGCCTTTGGGGGAGGTTGTTAGGGAGTTTGGCGTACGGTATCATCAGTATGCTGATGACACCCAGCTTTATCTCTCTTTTTCATCCGACTCAGACCCGGCAGTCTTGGTGCTTACCGTGCTTGGCAGCTGTGGGGGATTGAATGAGGGCAAGTCATCTGAAGTTAAATCCTGACAATATGGAGGTGATGGTCGTGGGGAAGGCCGGGAGAGTGGTGGCCCCCATCATTGATGGGGTCCATCCTGCCCTGGTATCTCAGGTTCGGAGTCTGGGGGTGCTCCTGGACCCGCAGCTCCGCCTGGATGCCCAGCTGGCGGCTGTGGTAAAAGGGGCATTTCGCCAATTACAGCTGGTGCATCGGCTTCGGCCGTATGTCTCGGACTCCGACCTAGCCACGATCGTCCATGCTTTTATTACCTCGAGATTGGACTACTGTAATGCACTCTGCGTGGGGCTACCCTTGGTGCTGGTTCGGAGGCTGCAGCTGGTGCAGAATGCGGCAGCTCGTCTCCTAATGGGGACGGGCCAATGTCAGCATATTACACCAGTGCTTTGCTCTTTGCACTGGCTGCCTATAGTTTTCAAGGCCCAATTCAAGGTGTTGGTGTTGACCTTTAAAGCCCTGAACAGCCTGGGCCCCGCCTACCTGCGGGACCGCCTCACCCTCCGGATCCTGGATCGACCCCTGAGGTCGGCCAGGGGCTCCCTCCTCGAGGTCCCCCGGGTTTCTCGGGTGTCAACCTTGCGGAGGGCGTTCTCTGTGGCCACACCGCGGTTGTGGCCATTGGAGGTCTGCCTGATTACCGACCTCCCCTCTTTCCGTAGACAATGTAAGACCTGGCTGTTCCGCCGTGCTTTTCTTGTTTTTTATATTGTGTTTTAATAGTGTTTTTAATTGTATCTTTGTTGTTTTGAATTGTTTTAATACGTTGTTAGCTGCCCTGAGATGCTTTTAGCAGGAGGGGCCAGCATACAAATTTTATTATAAATAAATAAATAAAATGTCTGCAAATTAGGGGTGGTACAAAGTGTACCTATTTTTCGCTGTCAAATGTTGGAGCATATGCAGAACACAAAAGAGACAGACAGCTTCCTAGAACAAACATTCTCAGCTCCAGATAATTCCAACTTCTCAAATACCATCTGCACCACATGATACAAATACCATAACCTGGCACCACAGTAGCACATACTTCCTGTTCCAGAGAATTCAGCTCCCGTATACACGTATGATGCATTCCCAAAGAGCAAACCCCATGATACCTTCAGCCCTAGAGGATTGTAAGACACTCCCTTCCCCCAGACCTCAAGTGCTGAGCCCTGCTCTCCCCCCATCCATACTCTCTGCACTCCCAAGGCCAGTGGTATTCATTTTCAGTCACCAGGTCAAGAAATAGTACCGGTACACATTTTTGGATGACACCCTCCGAACACTTTTATTTCTGTACTTGAAGGCAAAATGAGTTTTCCCCAAAATTAGGCTGACCCAAAGCCTGTTGTTCTAATGTACTGGTCCCTAGCAGCAGTTCCTTAGCAGTTCCCTAGCAGCAGCTTACACCTTGCCTACCTGGATTTCTGGTCCCCAGAGTGGAAAAGGTTGAAGATGGCTGTCCAAGATTCATCAGGCAGGAACAGCCCAAATGCCTCCCTGAAGAGCAGAGCTAATAGGCAGGGCATATGTTGCCTCTCCAAACACATTCACTGTATCCCAAACTCAAGCCCAAACAAGGTGAATTCTTGGATTCAAAAATATCTTTTTCCTAGTATCTTATTAAAATGCTCAGTGACCATGTGCAAGTAATTTTTTTAAAAGATAAAGATACTCCAGATTCTCCAAAAGGGGAAAACAAATAATGGTATCTTTAAACTTCAAGAAAGATACTGCAAACACTGTTCGTTACCTGTATTGTATCTCTGGTTTTGATCTTTTCCTGTGCAAAAAGCCCAGAGGGAGTTGAGGACATGTTCCCATGAAGCTTACTCTCTGTGTGAGGGTCAAATTGGTTTCTTCTGACTCATGTTGATGCCTAAGTGCTGAAGCAACTGTCATGCATGCTAAAATGTCTCTTTGGAGGCATGACTCTGAACCTTCAGAAACCAGTTGTTGAAGTAGAGGTAGACAAAAGATGCCCCTGTGATGAAAGTGAGCTGCCACCAATGTCAGGCACTTCGTGAAGTTGTATAGGGCAGTAGCCATTCAGGAGTAACATTTTGTATTGATAATGCTGATGATCCAGACAGAACCGGAGGTGCTTGATGTGTAAGTCTTTGATTGTTTGTAATGTGGAATATGATTTGTTTGTGTCAAGAACAAATCCAGTTCCTTTTGTCCAGAAAAGGAGAGATGCCTCACAGTTGTTAGCATCTTCACCTTGGGCTTCTTGATTACATTTTTTATGTTTTTGAGATCCAGGATGGATCAGTCCCAGCAGTGTTGTTTTTTTTTAAATTTAAATCAAGAATTATCTTGAATGAAAATCTGACCCCTGAACCACTTCTGTCATTCCTTTGCTGAGGAGTGACTCCACCTCTGTCCTGAGGAGATTCATGTAAGAAGGGTGTAGCAGAGAAAAGGTAGCACCAGCATGAAAGGAACAGGTGCTTATAATAAAGTATCTTGCTGGAAGCAGGCGCTAAGTGGTGCAGCCACAAGGTGAGCCCAGGATAATGCCAGGCTCCAATGAGAGAGAAGAAGCCCAAGGATTCATGGATATATAATATATATATATATATATATATATATATATATATATATATATATATATATATATATATATCTATCTCACCTTGTGGCTGTGCCACTTAGCACCTGCTTTCAGCAAGATCCTTTGTTTATTATAAGTGCCTGTTCCTTTCAGAGAGAGAGAGAGAGAGAACGAACTGCAAATAGACTGTGGAAGGGCTGGCTGAAGGGGGAGGTGGAGGCCAGACACACAGACTCTAGGCTGCGTTTAAATACTTATCTCAGCATCCGACCTACAAGTGAATCTTTATAAAGATACCCAGCAGTAAGCCAGAGAGAGACTTTGATTAAAGGGAAATTACACTTTGTGTACCAGGGATGGCTGAGCTGTTCCCTATATTGGCTCACCAGCAACCCCTGCAGGACCTGGAGAACAAGACCCAGCTACAGCGGTTCTCTGAACAGGGAAGGGAGAGAAAACGGGGTGCCATCTGGAGGCTTAGATGTGAACTGGTTGAGTATCTTAGGGGATGGTGTCAAAGACCCAGCAATCCATAGTGAGATGTTAGACCAGGCTTCTGAGTAGTGGGATGGCCTTGGACTTCTGGGAGACTGGAGAGAAAGTAGTCATCATCATGGTATCAAAAGGAAAATTGAGCCATGTGGGTCTGCTTGTAAAGAGGAACACTGGGGATTACAGCTCCTGTGTCGATGCCTCCTACTGATGGTAGGCTTAGCCTGAAACAAAGGCCTTGATATCCAAGGAATACGTACTGGTCTTTCATATTAGTGTTGATCACCCTAATAGGGTTGCTTCACAGTGTACATAGAAGGAGGCTGTTTAGTAGTCTAAGATGAATCTGAGGGCTTTGTGTTCCTCTTATTCCTGAGCTTTAGCAAGCGTCTCGTCATCAAGTTGGTAACACAATCCAGCACATCAAAAGGCATGTTCTCTTGCTGCCCCGAAGCCTCAAAATGTAAGGCCATGAGTACGAACATAAAGGAGTGCCAGTGGCATCATATGCTTTCCACAGCAAGGGTTTCACCAGCTTTTGTCTCTTATGGGCTATGGCCAGTGCTCCAGCTTTGTCCTCCCCAAGCAGAAAACCCAGTAGATTCATCAGAGATTTTCAGAGGGTGCAATTCCATGGTAAACGATGGTAGCTCATCACATGCATTCTGCATGTGGATGAATAGGAAACCTCCCTTCTCAAGTGAGGCAGAAAGAAGTCTTCAGCTTATCCATGACAGAGTCTGGTACTGGGTACTGGCAGATGAGGAAGTGACGGTCTCCGTACATCCTCACAGCTTTCATAACTACTGCCAGGGAGGATGCAGGAGCAATGAACCATCACTGCTTGGTGAGATTCAGAAGCCCTTTCACAATAGACAATAGGAGACTGCACCTCCCCAATATCAAACAGCAGTTCCAAGGGTCATTGAGTTAAAGTGTCCCGAGAGGGGTCGTGGATGAGCCATACTCAATAATGACTCCTGAAATTGCCTAAAATCATCTGGAAACTATGATGATGAGGTCTTTGTGTCAGCTTTCATAGTAGCACCATCAGTATTGCCCAGGCCATTGTGAGTTGCTCTGGCGTTCATTAGTATCAGGCAGTCTTGTCTTTGGGGGGAGGGAGGTGTTGAAATTGGGTGTTCCTCATGAGGGTTCAGGCATGATTTTGTATTGTGAGTCCCTTTGATTTGACATTTGGTAGCAGGCAGAATGTTGGAGCCTGGGGAGCCCTCAGACAGGAGTTAGTAATGGTGCTGAAGGCACCTCTTGAACTGGCAGTGGTGAGTTGCTGGTGTCCAAATTGGCCTACAGAACCTTGATGCCAAACACTATCCAATCACTATTGCAAGGACGTTTTAGTTTTTGGTTGAATCTGCAAGGCAAAGTATGTAAACTCTCAGCAGAAGCCAAAGATTTCACTGATTCTCTACCATGTTAACACAAGCAGTTGGTAGGATGAAATAAACCCATAACCCTTGACAGCCTTCTTTATGTTCACATGTGCAGAGGGGGACTGTAGCAAGGCAAAAAGGAAGGCTATTGGCTCTTAGTGTGGGGGTATTCTGGAGATCTGCAAGCTCTTAACTCACAACTGTACTGAACAGATGTAGGAATTGGGGGTTACCATCCCATGGCTGTTCCTGCTAACAACCTCTTATTACTCACTCATGATCAAAGCCTCTGATAGAGGGCCAGAGCAACAAGTGCACTGGATCAAAATTCTTGCACTGAATCAAGGAGAAGGAGGAAGATTGGTGATGCAAGATCTATGCTGAGAGTCGGTGCTGCAGGAGGTAACCCCTGTGGCTCATGTAATAAGGGGTGCAAGAGTGGGTTCCTGATTCTTGGACAGGGACCTTGGCAGATAATGTTTTTTCCCAGCCTCAGTGAGAGAGGAGAATCTTCAAAGGCCAAAGTCAGTCAGCTCAATAGGAGTGTGAAACGTAAGGTACTGGACAACCAAGGTGTGGGACGTAGAATCCCAGGGACCATCCTGAACAATGGCAGCAAATGAGAATAAGTTGATTTGAATAACAACTCCTGGACTCAGTAGGGTTGCTGCCTCTCCAAGTTTTGACCTGAGACTCCCGTTTTGAAAGTCTCTATGGGAGTGTCGGGATCAAAATTGCAAGAGGTGGCAATTCTCCTTGGGGGGATAAGCCTGTGCCATCGCAGGGGGGTGGGGGGAGTGGACGTCTAGGTACAACCGTGCCGATGGCCATGGTCAGGACAAAACGACCAAGTCATCGACGGAGTATATCTTGCCCTATCCCCATAGGCTCAGGGTGTCTGTATATGCCAAACTGTAGCTCTTTGGGCTTTTTTCTATGGAGTAAATCAGGATGAGGAACCTTATTCCTCCTAGGGGCTATATTGAAAATTAGCACAAGCTCCAAAAGTTGCATAGAAGTTGGGATGGAGGTGTGTAAGGTTTGTGGGGTGAGAGGCATCTTGGACAGGTACAGATGTGGGAGTCTGGGGTGAAGGGTCAGGATCAAGGCTGGGTGACAAGACAGGAAGGGGAACAGGAGACAAGGCTGAGGAGAGGCAGGACTAGGAATGAGAGCAGGAGCAAGGACTTGGGAACTAGGATCAGAGCCAAGAGCTGGACAGCAAGGCTGGAAACAGGAAGAGTCATGAGAGAGTGGTGTTCTTTACTGGTGCTAGAAGCAAGCCTTTATATGCTGGCTGGCAGCCAACTGGGAAGCTGGGATCTGTGACAGGGGCTAGAGACTGACAGGAGCCTAGCCAGGGCAGGGTAGGGAGGCCTCTTGAGGGGAGTGGCTGGACCTGATGCAAGGGGAGGCAGTGGCGCTGCAGGCCCAGGCACTGCTTCAAGAACCCCTGGGGTGAGGGTTGAAGACCTAGGTTGTGAAAAGGCATTTAGCAGGTGCAGACCCTGGATCTGTGCCATAGATCTGTTCCTTGTCCTTGAGTGCATGCCCTCATCTCTGCTCTCTTAAACAGAGACCAGCCTTTCAGTGATTGGGGGTAGAAAATGGACCCAGAGGCCAGATTCAAGAACTGGAAAGGGGCCAAATAAAAACTGGCTGTGAGCTGCATTTGGCCCCAGGCCTGAGGTTCCCCAGCCCTGAAGTAAATAAACTGCTGATCAACATTATCTACCAATGAGTATCATGGAAAGAAATGCATGCTAGAACATGCAAATTGCTGTTAGCCAAAGATGGAATTCCATCAGCCCCAGAAGTGTGACAACCTGTTTATGACACTGCCCAGTAATCACTATATCAAGAAATGTACAACACCTAAACCCTTAAAATGCACCAAGATTAATACACTTGGGGGAGGGCATCTGAGGCTGCGTACTTTGGGAAATATTTTAGAGACAGACAGTGGGATGCTTTGGCAGTCCCTATGGGGGGTGCTGAATAACTAGGCAGAGAAAAATTGTACAATTGAAGGCCTACCTACCAGAGTGTCTACATTCTAAAACTTTCTAGAGCATGTATTTCAGGGTGGA
Organism: Sphenodon punctatus; assembly: GCA_003113815.1. Lineage (NCBI taxonomy): Eukaryota > Metazoa > Chordata > Lepidosauria > Sphenodontia > Sphenodontidae > Sphenodon > Sphenodon punctatus. The sequence continues at coordinate 735,623 of QEPC01002001.1, read as the reverse complement.
GAACCCTTTCCTTCCTGTGGGCCACTACAAGCTTCGTAGGCCAGATAAGTGTGTGGGGCAGGAGCATAAAGGGGTTTATTTATTTATTTATTTTCTGAATTTATACCCCGCCCCTCCTGAGAACAGCTCGGGGCAGCTTCCAACAACAATAAAATACATATAAAAAGCAAATATAAAACAGTTTAAAATACATCAAAATACAATTTAAGTATTTAAAACAGGGCCCCGGGAAACAATTTAACATAAAAACAATAAACAGGGTAGGGAAGATAAAAACCCTAACCCACCCCCACCCCAAAGGCCTGGACGAACAGCCAGGTTTTACAACATCGCCGGAATGTCAACAGGCTTGGGGCCAGGCGAGCTTCTTCCGGAAGGGAGTTTCAAAGGTGCGGCCCGGCCACCGAGAATGCCCTCTCCATTGTGGCCTCCCGCTTTACGTGGGGAACCTCCAGGAAGGCACCCCTGGCAGGCCGAAGGAGATGCTCTGGGGCGCGGAGGGCGAGGCGGTCCCTGAGGTATGAGGGGCCCAGACCGTGAAGGGCCTTGTAGAGCAACACCAAAACCTTGAACCTAGCTCGGCATGCTATTGGCAACCAGTGCAGAGTCCGGAGCACAGGTGTAATGTGTTCCCGACAACCCGTCCCCGTAAGGAGACGGGCCGCCGCATTCTGCACTAGCTGCAGCCTCCGAACCAGGAACAAGAGAAGCCCCACGTAGAGCGCGTTGCAGTAGTCCAGCCTCAAGGTGACGAAGGCATGGATGAGGGAGGCCAGGTCCGGGCCGGAGACGAACGGACTCAGTCTCCGCACCAGATACAACTGGCAGAAGGCAGCCTTAGCAACTGCCTCCACCTGCCGCTCCAGGCGGAGATCCGCATCCAATATCACCCCCAGACTCCAGACCTTCTGAGCCATAGGAGGGCGAACCCCCCCCCCCCCAATCAGGGGGACCACTACCTCCCTCGCTCTCCCCACCAACATCACCTCCGTCTTATCGGGGTTGAGCTTCAGTCTGCTCTGCCTCATCCATTCCGCCACGGCCTCCAAACATTGGGATAGCAACGAGACAGCAGGGTCTGGGTCAGTTGAAAAGGAGAGGTACAGCTGAGTATCATCAGCATATGGATGTGCTCAGGATGGGGGAAGGAAGGGGAGGATCCAGATCACTCAAGGACAGGGAATAGAGATGAATTCTCTCATCTCTGCTCTCTTCCCCTGAGCTCACACTTTCAGTGCTTGGAGGGGAAAAAACTGGCTGCACGGGCCAGATTCAGGAGTTGGAAAGGGGCCAAAAACAACAAGAACCAACCACCACCAAAAACCAGTTACAAGCTAGATATGTCCTATGAGCTAGTGGTACTTCCCATTGATATTTGTAGGCCTGTAAGTCAACCTACCCCTTATAATGCGTACCCCCAGTACTGTATGTATAATGCAAAATTTTAAATAATTTGTGGGAGAGATTATGGCAGTCCAAGTGGTAGTTAGGCCCACATCTCCTGATACCAGAGGTGTGTTAGGGGCCTAACAGCCCTTTCTCCTTTTCAAAACCTCCCTCTTGGCCTTTGGTTAACTGCTCCGTTATTGCAAATCTGAAGCCTGCCCCTACTGTACTCTTGCCTGTCATGTTTTTTTATTTATTTATTTATTTATTTATAGTTATTTAAACCTTGTATGTTGTGTTCTCAGCACTTATTACATTCTTCTGGCTAAGGGGGAGTGAAAAGAAGCCCCTAAAAACGGGGATAAATAAATCCCTGCCGTATCGTGTAACTCATTTTTAAGTTTCTTGCTTCAAGTCTGTTTGGTATAATGACTATGCAATTAATAGTTGAAGAAAAGTAGGAATAAACTATCATTTATAGCCACTCATCCTAAAACAATAATGTGGTGTAGACGCAAAACAGTGGAAACATCAAGTTTATTACTCTCCAAACCACAGGAGTCTCTTCCCTTTTCATAGTCCTAGATTTTACATTCTCTTTCCTCTACTTCATCTAATTGCCTTTTCCAGATGTGGCCTATAGAACTGAAATGCATCTCTGGTACACAAAAAAGGCTTCACCAATGCTATTACTCACTTGGCTTAAGGTTCTGAGAGAAGCTAGGAAGAAATAGTTATGTAAAAGTGCTGCCATCTATATTGGGCATAGGAAGCAAAACATTAACTCTAAGAACGGTCAAACATTAAGGCTTAGTGGGAGAAAGGACATCTGTCCCTTGTGAGAAACTTCATACCTATTTCCAGTCTGAAACTGGACAAGAAATGTTTGTGATTTTACCACCTGGAAAGCCTCTCCCACTTCCTCCCCCATGTGTGCATGTGAAATGAAACATCTGGCTTCTCTTTGGAACTAACCAAAATGAAAGGACGGTTGAAAGAAAAAACTAAGAACATTTTCCAAAATAGAAATATTTCCATGAAAAATTGACTTATTCAAAAGCACATTTTCAAAACAGAAGGAAATAAAAAATTGTTGAAGTGTCCCAACCAGCCTTACCAAATATGTTCTCAACCCCCCCATATAAATGCCATTTTTGACAAGGCTAGGCAACAAAACAGTTATCTCCTTTGATGGCTGTGAAGCGCAGTCCCCCAGCTCCATTCTGAGATCTTGCATAGAATCTAGAGCTGGGGCTGCAGACAGATGGCCTTTCTTTATTTTTTTTATTTTGTTAATATGTTGACAGTAAAGCCCTAGTGGGTGAAATGCACATGCCTCCAAAACTGGCACTTCTGCTTCCTCTTTTTAACTTCACTGTATTGAATAATCATCTCGATAGTGTACGACATGCACTTTCCCAGATCCCTCTCTCTCCAGTAACCTGCCACTACTGCCATACACTTTGTACTGTTAAATACTCTTGGGACGTTCTTCAGCACTAGAGTTAACACACCAAGGACTGAAAGCACATCCTGTTACCAACCCACCTGAGGAATTTTCTATTTGATTGACACGTATGAATGAGAATGCAAAGCACATCTGCAGATACCATCCAGTTCTTTATTCTTGTCACTTGCAGGACTTGTGAAAGTCAAAATATTATTGTTCCCGATTAACATATTTACCATTGGGACGTGCCCAGGAAAAAGGAGCAGTAGCCCTCAACTTTGCTTTTCCAGTTTATCCCCTGAGGAGAGTCAGTCCCAGGCTAGCTCCTTCCCAACTCACACGTCCAGGTCTCTCCTTCCTTCAGGGTCCTTTTTGGGCAGCTTCTCAGATGTGCCCTCCTTGCTGGTCGGGAGCAGACTGCCCCTCCTGGGGCTGGCTTCCTCTTATAGCTCTGGCCACGCCCCAAACGTAGCCACTTCCTGTGGTGGCCATCTTGGGTTCCTCATGGCAGGCGCCATTTTGTCACCTAGACCTACCACAGCCAGTCTTGTGGCCTGGAGGGGATTGGGACTCCTCTTATTGATGGGGTCTGGCTCCCTCTTGTCGATCAGGTTGGCAGCCTTGGTGTGCTTCTGGACCCCTTTCTGCGCCTGGATTGTCAGGTTGCAGTGGTGGCCAGGAGCACTTTTCATCAACTCCATCTGGTGAGGAGGCTTCAGCCTTTCCTTTCTGGCTCAAATCTGGCCACTGTCATCCATGCTTTCATCACCTCGAGGCAGCAAGACTAGATTACTGCAATGCGCTCTACATGGGGCTGCCCGTGCTGACTGTTCGGAAGCTGCAGCATGCAGCAGCTCACCTTCTTTTCGGGGGTGAGGCACCGTGAGCACATTACATCAGTGCTCCATAGTCTGCACGGGCTTCCTATAGAGTACTGGGCACAATTCAAGGTGCTGGTTTTGACCTTAAAAGCCCTAAACGGTCTAGGCCCCACATAGCTGAGACCACCTGTCCTTCCATGCCCCGCTGTGGCCCCTGCAATTGACTGGGAGTGCAGTTCCTGTGGGTGGGTACCATCTGTTAGTCTTGTTCGTATGATGAGGACTCGCAGGGAGGCATTCTCGGTTGTTGCCCTGTTGCTGTGGCACTCCCTTCCCCCTGAGCTTCGTTTGAGCCTGAGCGTCTTCTGGAGGTGGTGTAAGACCTTTCTCATTGTAAAGGCATTTGGTAGGCTGGGATAGGTAATAGGGGGTTTGGTGGGTGGGTTGGAATGGGGCAGGGAGAGGTGGTTTTGTGGGGGGCCTGTGTGATGGTTGGGGTGTTTTGGGGTGTGTGTGTTGTATTTGATTGTTTTTATGGATTTTTATGTTTTTATATATGTTGTGAGCCGCCCTGAGCCTTTTAGGGAAGGACGGGATAAAAATTTCAATGAATGAATTAATTAAATTAAATATAAATCAAAAGAAATACTTTCAGTCAGTTGTGCATTAAAAGTGAAATTTGCAAAAGATGTGTCTGGCAACTATCGACTTGATAGTGGAAAGCAGAACAGGAACCTACCATTCTGGAGTGGATGAACTTGATGTGGTACCACTTCACAATGGAGAAAATGGTAGCAAGTATCAAAGATAAGAGAGAGGACTTTGTATCGACATGGCTGCCCTGCATGGACATTATGCAGAAGGACGGGGCTAAGAAAGATGAGATGTCATTTCTTTTTTATTTCTGTATATAAACAGGAATTGAAATAGCACCTGGTAAAATTAATATATCAGTTAAAGGGTTACGGTTTAAGTTAAGTTAAATAGTTGTTATATGTTAAGAGGGGGAACCCTCAACAGAGGGAATAGACGTAAGTAAACACAAAAATGCGGGTGCACACCTACCGGAAAGTAGAAACAAGGTACGAGTAAACGCGAAATGTTAAGTAACGGAAGCAATGTACCTGTAAGAACACAATATTGATTTGTGATATGGATGTGTAAAAGGGAAAGAAATAAAAGATAATTTATTTTATTTTTTTAAGTGAAATTTGTTGCTGTACAAAAGAGGCGCAACACAATGCCAGTGCTCTAGTATCAGAGGCAAACAAGAACTATCCCATAGACAGAAGGAAGAATTGTTGGGGTAGAGTGGTCCCAGCTGTGGGAGTGGGAAATGTTTGCTTTGCTTTAGAGTGGGGCTTGGTTGATGCAAGTTGTTTTCTGCATTAATTTGCAAGAGGTAATTTGCACCCATAAGCCACAGCCTCTTCCGCGGTATAGACCAGTAATGCCCTCCTCATCCTGCATCACAAGTCCCATTCTTTGCTGGGAAGAGACTCGTGTTCGGGACTTGTAGTGAGCAATCCCGCACTTAAATCACATCTCTTCCTAGCTGGGATTAGTAGTAATAATAATAATTTTATTATTATTATTACTAATCCCAGCTAGGAAGAGGGATTAGTAAAGAATCATAGAATGTCAGAGTTAGAGGGCCATCTAGTGCAACCCCCTGCTTAGATGGGGGATGACCATACCTACAGCACCCCTGGCAAATGACTGGCCAGCCTCTTTGAAAACTTCCACTGATGGGGAGCCTACAGCCTCCTTAGGCAGCTTGCTCCGTTGCTGCACAGCTCTGACTGTTAGGAAGCTTTTCCTGATATTTAACTGAAATCTACCTTCCTCTAATTTGAACCTATTATTTCTAGTTGTGCCCTCTGTAACAATAGAGGACATTTCTATGCCATCTTCTTCGTGGCAGCCCTTTAGATATTTCAAGAGTGCTATCATGTCGCTCCTTAATCTTCCCTTTCCTAGGCTAAACATACCCAGTTCCTTCAACTTTTCCTCATAATACTTGCATTCCAGACCTTTTACCATCTTTGGGTGATTTCATTCGCCCCGTCACGGAATCACCCTATTGATTCCCCGCCGAGATCAATACCAGCACGTCTGTTGACGTGCCGGCTGATCCCGGTGGGGAATCGGGGGAGGGGGCGGGGCTGCGCGGCGCTACGTGCGGCCGCACAGCCCCGCTCCCCCAGCAGCCCGCCCTCCCGGAGACCAATGCGCCCCCCCGCCCCCCGGGATATTGACCTTGGCCCGGAATCGGCAGCGAGCATGGCCACCGATTCCGGGCCGTGGTCAGGGAATAGACGTGATGTCAACACGCTCAACCACGGTGAATTCCACCGTGGTTGAGCGTGTTAACGTCACGTCTGGGGGGGGGGAGTGATTCCCGCCAGGGGTTCACCCCCGGCAGGAATCACTTTGACCACGCTTTCGGAAAGGGTCCCCGGACCATCCTCGGAAGCGTGGTTATTTTGATTCCCGCCAGTGGTTCGCTGTGGTGAACATCTGGCGGGATTCAAACAGACGTTATGGGACCATTCGCCACCACTGCCGATTGACTGTGGTTGAGCATGGTTTCATAACGTCTGAAAATACCCTTTGTTGCCCAGAACTGGACACAGTATTCCAGGTGAGGTCTGACCAGTGCTGAATAGAGTGGAAATAATACTTCCAGTGATTTGGAAACAGTGTTTCTAATGCAGCCTAGAATTGCATTAGCCCTTTTTGCAACCACATCGCACTGTTGACTCATGTTCACTTTGTGATCAACCACAATCCCTAGATCCTTTCCTGTGTGCTGCTGCCAAGCCAGGTATCTCCCCCATCCTGTGCATTTGGTTTTTTCTTCTGTAAATGCAGAACTTTTCATTGTGTGTGATTATGCCAAATGGGGGCAGGATGCCAGTGGGAGAGGGAAGGAAATAAAATAGGAAATGCAGGGATTGGTGGAAGCAGGTTTTGCAAAGCAGAACAGGAAAAATCATCCCACGCCCAGCTCTACCTGAGGAAATAGCAAATGCTTGAAAGCAAGCAGTCCAGCACCTAGTGGAGAGATCATAGAAAATAAAAGCCACTGGCAATTCCATGAGAACTACAAGACACAGACTTCATTAGATTTGGGCAGTGTCCAAAGTGTGGACAAAATCACATCTTCAAGCACGGCCCTTAAGCAATTCACAAGGAAAGCAAAGCAGCAATTAGTATCACATGGCAGCCATAATAAGTGTGGTCAGGGTGAGGGGGAGCGATACACAATAATTCTAGCATGCAGGACAGTGGTAAAACTTAATTTGTGTGGTTATGAATAAATTCATACTCATCTATTGGTGTGGTCAAGAAATAACCCCACGTATTAGGCACAGACCTCCCCACAATAACTACATCCCTCTGCCTGCAATTCAAGTTCCATCTGGGATTTATGCATTGGGATATTAAATGTAAGCACAGTGAGATATTTCAATTACAGATCAAGGTATCCAATCAATAATGAATAATGGGAACTTCCATTTGCCACACAGATCCTTAGCTGGTGTCAATTAGCATAGTTCCATTAATTTAACAGGAAGCAAGATCATTTCAGAGGAGTAACCAAAAACTCCTGTGCATTACAGGAGTGCTCAGAGAAGCGGATGATGAATTGGACGTTCCCTACCTCTCCATTCGTTTACTATTATGACAGCGAATACGATATCAAGAGAAGAGCTCAAAGAGCAAAGAGGAAGGTGCAAGGTATAGTATGCTTTTCTAGACAACTACTTGCTGGTTCCTTGCTGTTTCTAAAGCCATCTTCAACCATTGCACTGTTCCCTTCACACATGCGCACACACACGCACGCACGCGCACACACACACACACACACACACACACACACACACCCTTGATAAGGAGCATTCTGTAATCTTGAGTTCCTCCATGTTTTGGAAGGAGGTGGGACTTGTTTCTACCAAGAGGCCAGGAGAGATCCAAGAATCTGTTAAAAATCCTTATCTGTTTCTCCACATATATAAAATACAACAATTATATAATGGAGAGGAGTTCATGGCACAAACAGATTTGGAAAATCTATACAAACACAGATAGATTACCTAGAGTACAGACAGTTAAGGCACCTAATAGACATACCCAAACATAGAGAAGACCTACTAAGACCAAGTCACCCACTGGAGCTAGCAATAATGGGACCAGGACCACATAAAGGGGTGGTATCTAGAATAAACAAAGCACTGCTGGACATACAGTACCCAAAGAATCCAGGTTATGAGGAAAAATGGGTGAAAGAATTAGACAAGAAATGGTCTAAAGAACAGGTGGAAATGATAAGACAGAGAATGTTTAGGTCAGCCCAATCACTAGAAGTGAAGGAACCACAAATGAAATTGATTCTAAGGTATTATAGGACCCCGGAGTGGTTAAAAAACATCGGGGGTAGTGCAACGAATGAATGCTGGCATGGGTGCGGGGAGGTGGGGACATTATTACACTGCTGCTGGAGCTGTGGAGATATACAAAAATTTTGGGAAATGATCCATAGTCACATCCTGGCGATTACCAAATGTAACATCCCCTTTACACCTGAACTTATGCTACTAGGTGTATATCCTGAAATAGAGATGATACAACATTATAAAGATACGATAGTAATTTTAATATTAGCAGGTATAAATGTATTAACTAAAAACTGGAAAAATGTAAAAGGGTTAACGGAATCTGCATGGGTCAACAGAGTGTGGTTCATCTTCTCAATGGAGAAATTAAAAGCAAACTTCTACAAAAAACAGAAGAACTTTGTAGCTACATGGTCCTCGATATGGAACTTTCTACAACTATACAAAAGGCCAGATGGAAAAGTACATTACCTCCATGAAAAAGAAATTATCTGAAATGCCAAAAGAACGGAAGTATGAACGAACAATAAAAAAAAAAAATATACCTCCAATACATTGAAGGAAATAAAGGGGGGAGAAAAGATAATAAAACTACACAAAATACAGAAATATGTTATATGTAATACGGGCGACGGTTGTAAAGCCCGAAAATGAAAGAAATATTTGTGATATTTTGGAATGAATATAAATAAAGAAAACTATATCAAAAAAAAAATAATTTAAAAAATCCTTATCTGTTTCTCAAATTCATTCCACCCCACCCCACCCCCGATCCTCCAGACGGACTGTTTCAGATACTTGAAGTCAAATTTATTAAATAAATAAAAATAAATAAAATAAATTTTTTATCATAAAACTGTTTTAGACTAATAGAGTGTGTTCTGGATTCTAATTTTTTTTAAAAAGAAAGAAGAACCCACTTTTTCGTCAACGACAAGTAGGAGGAAGGTGCTACTCAGGAGGGTACATGTGGTAGAATCTAGTCCATGAGCCCTCTGAGCCTTTGTTTAGTACCTTGCACTGGATGCTTTTTAACCTCCCATCCCCACACCACAGGACCAACTCTGCACACACCCATCCGCCCTGATCAGGGCCAGCGTAAGGATTTTTGCCGCCCTCCATGCTCAGACACTACTCAACCTGTGCTCACAGTGCACACAATCCATACACAACCTGCTTCGCAGGGCACCGAGCAGCTGGCAGCCCCAGCTGCCCCTCCCTCCCCCCAGCTCCTGGTCCCCGATACAGGGTTCCACTCCAAAGCTTATAACTCTGACATTTGGGGAAAGAAAAACTTGAGAAACATTCTATAAAGTCACTTCCAGAGAGACTAAATACAGAAGCCCACAATGCTGCAGTTGATGGCACTTTCCTGGTTTCAAGTGGCCAATTAAATGAGGAGATGACACACTCGAGAGAGGTTCTTCAGTTAGTGTTAGTGAGTTATTATAGAATAAGTGATAAATTTGATCTCGCCAGATCATTTGGGGTGTGAGGTGACTGGCGATGGGGGAGTTTGCTGCCCTAGGCAGCTGCCTATGCTACCTGAATGGTTGCCCTGACCCTGCTCCAAAAACCCAGTTCTTAATCTCACCCAAGAAGAGGCTGGGATAAAGGGCACTTTCACACCTGTGGGAATGCGTCCTTAGAAGGTCGGGGAGAGGAGACGCGCATGCAAATTGGGTACATGTCCGATCACATGGGAATGCCCAGCGGTGCATGATTGAAGCTTTTATGCATGTTTGCAAAGGCGATTGACCGAGGTGGTTTTCACAGCTCGTTCAATCACCCTTGTAAACACACACAAAACCTTCAATCATGCACCTCTGCATTCCCATGTGATCAGAGACACACCCGATTTGCATGCACGTCCCCGCTCCCAACCTCCTCAAGGATGCATTCACAGGTGTGAATGTGTCCTAAGTGTTAGATTTTTCCCTCCCTTTTCATGTCTTGTTTCCCGCCAAACAGTATCAGTGGGAGGCAGACCAACCCTGCCGGCCTGAAGCACAACACAAGTTTATTACTGGAGCACACTTGTGCCAGCCCAGGCCCACCCCAGTGGCAGTTGAGGAGAGGATTTTTCCCATGAGTAGGGCCATGAGCAGTCCCACTGCAGGGCTTCACCTTAGTTTATCGATCTGGAAAATAGCTATGTCTGCTTCACTGTGAGCTTAGCAATTGTCAGATTTCATACTCTATTTCTAGAAATGTCAGAGGGAGAAAGAGTAGTTAAATGATCTCTTTTATTAGACTAACTTCTGTTGGTGGGAGTAAGTTTTCGAGCCACACAGGGCCCTTGCCCAGGAATGAAAGAAGCCAGAAATATAGGGGTTAGACTTCTCATGTGCTTGAGAAAGGGCTCTTTGTGTCCCAAAACCTTGGATACTCTCACCAACAGAAGTTGGTCCTATAAAAGATCACCTGAACTACTTGGTCCCCATCTCTCACATTTGGGACCAGCACAGCAACCACTCGCACTCTAGAGGCAGAAAGGATACAGATCAACTTTTATTCCTAGTCTGAGTTTATACCTTTGCATTTGGGGAAAGAGAAACTTAAGAAACCTTCTATGAAGGCACTTGGAGAGAGGCTAAATGCAGACTCCCACAATGCTGTTATTGACCGCATTCACATCTGCGGCAAGAGACCCGCGAGGGAAGACGTGGCAGCGGAGAAGAGCCGGTGCAAACGGGGATGTGCCGCGGCTTCCCTCCGGTGCAAACGGGGATGTGCCGCGGCTTCTCTCGCACATTTCAGGGCGCAGAATCCTGCCATGGCATGCACGAAAAAAGCCGTGGCACATCCCCGTTCGCACCGGCTCTTCTTCTGCTCTCCGGCTCCTCCCCGCTGCCACATCTTCCCTCGCAGGTCTCGCCGCCACAGTTGTGAATGCAGCCATTGTTGGCACTTTCCTGGTTTCAAGTGGCCAATTAAATGAGGAGATGACACACTCAAGAGAGGTTCTTCAGTCAATGTAAGTGGGTTATTACAGAATAACTGATACGCTTGAACCAGGTTTCTGATGAATGGTACAAATTCTTCATTTAACTATGCTTTAATCGCTTTCATCATGAGAACACCAGGGTGGATACTCTACAGACTTGGGTTTCAGGGTACTGCTCTAAATCCCTGCAGAAGAAGGCCCTGCTTTGTGGAGATACATCTGACTACATGTAACTCTGAGCTTACTTGGGCTCAGCTGAACAGGGGCTTTAGGAAGTTTAGCCTGGAGCTTAGATAATCAGCCCCACCAGGCAATGCTCCAGGGGAGGAGCTATAAGAGGGTGATCCTAACTGCAAGGACCTCTTTAGGTACCACAGCCTTCTACTGGGCTCTTCTTGAGCTCTCTTCCAAAACAGCAGATTGTGAGAACCCCAGACTTGCCCAGTTTTCACCAAAGCGTTACATATTTCTATGTTGCATGTTGCGCCCTTATGGTAGCACTTGTTGACTCAAGATGCCTCCAAACTGTAGAGAGTGAGTTTTTTGGACATTATGGTTCTGGCTCCTCAGAGTTATGTGTTACAGTTATGTGTTACAGAACAGTTATGTTTTACAGAACTTCAGGAAGCCGGTCTTCTGCCAATGCAGCCAGAGAGATTTCACGACGTGGAAGAGCATCATAAGAAAAGGAAAACCCTTTGGAAAGAACATCGTAAGAGTCATGGAGAGAAAAAGCCCCACAAGACACAGCCATGGACAGACAAAAACAGAGGAAAGAAGCATAAGAGAAACATCCAAAGGAGTCATGATGACACAGAGAAGAATTTTCCTAGAGAACCTAGAACGCATTCCCCTAAGACCAGCAAAAAGGCCAGAACAAAACATTTCAACTCCACCTTCCACACACAGGGCAGCAGTGCAGGGAATGATGGGAAACTTCTGGAGTCAACCAAGAAGAAGAAGAGAAAGAAAAAGCTGAAAAATGAGAGAGACGAAAGTTTATTCCTCATAAAACAGAGGAAAAAAAAGAAATCAAAGCAGTAATCCAGCTACTGAGTCAACAGCGGAAAGCTAGCATGGGATGGGCTTAACGGAGCAGTGCTTTGCCATGTTATTTTCTTGACCCCCTGTTAGGGGGTTATGATGTAGAAGTTGAATCCATCTACAGGCTGGGAAGTGTAAAAACAGCAGCACAGAGAGCAGTGAGCTCTCATCTCTCCATTCCCTAAAGGATGTTCTGCTGCGTTTGGGGGAGGGGGTTAGAAAGCGGGTTAATATCCACGCAAATAAAATCTGGCAGTGTTTTCCTGCAGTTCCTAAAGATGTTCAGTCCGGGGTCAGGGTGGGAGGGAGAGAAGCTTTGTCATAGGGAGGTTTGGCTTCTTCTATGATAGAGATTCCTAGAAGAATCCAAACTTTTATCAAAGGACTGCAGTTCAGCAAGTACATTAAATTTCATTCTGACTTTATAAAAAGACTTTGGCACTGGGAAAACCTAGGGAGGAGAACAAGAACATAGATTCCAAGAACAATTGACCTGGCCGATTATTAGAGCTTTGTAAAGAGGCTTTCTCCCTCTTGTCCTAATTTCTCTTCCAGCCAGAGTCCACAGTGAAGCCATATTCTTGTGCTTATGATAGAACAATTTTCTGCCTTTGAAAAACTTTTGATGTCATCAATTCAGCCTAATCAACATGACTTCAGGATGGAATGTCAGCAGCTGTGAGGCAGCAAAGCCTTGTTTAAAAACAGCACCGCCATAATCCTGAAGCCACTTACTCGCCAATAGTCTCACCAACTTAAATGGGCTCACTTCCAAGTACCTGGTTTCAGGACTGGGGCCACATCACTCTGCTAAGTAGCAAAAGTGGCAATACATTTTTTAAGGGCAACTAGCAGTTGAGCTAGCATAATTAATGAAAAATATGTCAACAGTTTTCCACAGTGTTAGGTGTCCAATTTTTAAAGGAAATAAAGATCATGTTGGAAACACCTTTTTCCAGAACTGCAAAGCTAATGTTTCTTAACTTGTGGGTTTTTTTTCTTTCTTTCTTAAAAAACAGAGCACAAAATATTTTTGTATTCTGTGAATTTAAACAAGTAGGTTGTTAAAATTCTGTTGCTGGAATAAATTGTCTTCTGAAAGGGGTGGGGGGGAACTGAATAAAATTTTTCATGAGTACCTGTTACTGTCTGATGGAAGTCAACAATGAAATAGAATGTTGTGAAACAGCAAAGGCCATTTTGGGTTGCATTAGTAGAAGCAACGGTGCCACTTTACTCTGCACTGGTGAGATCGCGTGTGGAATGTTGTGTTCAGTTTTGGACTCTGTGCATCAAGAAGAATGTCAGCAAATTGGAGAGGATTCTGAGGAGAGCAGTGAAGATGAGACGGGCTGGTATGCAAGCTATATGAGAAAAGGCTAAATGAACTGGGAATGTTTAGGCAAGAGAAAAGAATACCAACAGGGTCATGATAGCTGTTGTCAGATATCTAAAAGATTGCCACAAAAAAACATGGAGAGCAATTGTTAACTGCTGCACAAAATAGGAGAAGATGGAATGGACTGCAGCAAGGTAAATTTCAGTTAATTATTAGGAAAAACTTCCTAGCTTAAGGAACAGTTGAGTAATAGAACAGGTTGCCAGGGGAGGTAGTAGAATCTCCTTCATTGGATGTTTCCAAAAACTCTCTCAACAAGCATCCTTTAAAAAAAAAAAAAAAAGATAAAAGGGCTCCAGAGGTGACCCTGGAAACCACAAACCAGTAAACCTGACATCAGTACCAGACAAACTGGTGGAGATTATTGTTAAAATCATAATGACTAGGCATATTGAGAAAGTAAGGTTTGCTGTGTTGGTCCCAAATCTAGGCAATAGAGACAAAGTAGTACAATTATATTTTTTATTGGACCAATCACAGTTGGTGGAGGTATGCAAGCTTTTGGACCTCACAGGGTCCTTTGTCAGGCAGGAAGTCAGGAGTTAGGAGCACAATTTGATGGATAAAAAACAGAATGGCTTTAGCAAAGGGAAATCAGGCCTCACTAACCCATTCGAATTTGATGAGATTGTTATTAAGCACGTAGCTAGGGGTGATCCAGTTGATATAGTATATTTGGATTTTCAAAAAGCTTTTGTTAAAGTCCCTCACTAGAGACTACTGAGCAAACTAAGTAGACCTGGGTTAAGAGGAAGAGTCCTGTCATGGATTGGTGGCTGGCTAAAAGATAGGAAACAAAGGGTAGGAATAGTCATTTTTCAAGTCGGTGAGAGAGAAACGGCAGGGTGCCTCAGGCATCAGTTTTGGGACCAGTATTGTTTAACATTCATTAATGACCTGGAAAAGGGGATTAAAGAGTGATGTGGCTAAATTTGCAGATGACATCAAGTTATTCAAGATAGCTAATAATTTGGTGCGTACAGCGCTGTGTACAACTAGTAGTGCTGTAGAAATTATAAGTAGTAGTAAAGACCCAGGCAGACTGTGAAGAACTACAGAGGGATCTTGCATGAGTTAAGTGAATGGGCAATGAAATTCAGTGTTGATAAGTGCAAGGTGATGCACATAGGGAAAAATAATCCTCACTTTACATACACATGGTTCTGATCTGGGTGTAACCACTTAGGCGAAGGAACTTGGAGTCACTGTGGATAGTTCCTTGAAGATATTGGCTCAGCGTGCAGCAGCAGTCAAACAGGCAAACCGAATGCTAGGCATTATTACAAAAGGTATCGAAAATAAAGGAAAATATCATAATGCCACTGTATAAATCTTTGGTATGATCCCACCTTGATTTCATTGGAAAATGTTCAGAGAAGGGCAACAAGGATGATAGAAGGGACGGATCGACTTCCATACGAGGAGAGGCTCAACAGGTTAGGACTGTTTAGCTTGGGGACGATGTGATTAAGGGGCGGGTGTGATAGAAGTATATAAAACCATGAGCGGTGGGGAAAGTAACATGGAAAAAGTAAACTGAATTGTTCTTTGCCCTTTCTCACAATAAGAGCGCAAGGGGACACTCTCCAAAGTTAAATGGCAGCAGATTTAAAACCAACAAAAGGAAGTTTCCACTCGGCGGACAATAGAGTTGTGGAAGTGGTTACTAGAGCAGGCAGTGAAAGCCAGCACCATAACTAGCTTCAATTGGACATTAGATAAATTCTTAGTGGATAGAACCATAAATGCTGGGGCTTAAATCCCTGGGCACCGGTAGTTGGGAGTGGTTAGCAGGAGATGGGTCACACCTCCATGACTCGTACGTGTACTTCTCTCGAGCTACTGTAGCTGGCCACTGTCGGAGAGAGGATGCTGGGCTCGATGGACCATGGGTCTGACCCAGTATGGCACCACTTATGTTCTTATCTGTCTGGGATGCACTAGGTGTGTCATCTTGCCTTGGAGCTGGGGTTTGTGCTAGTTTTGAGGTTCCTTCCATGAAATAAAACAGGACAATTCTGATAAGTGATCCTGCGTGTGTGAATTTTAAAATCAGGTTTCTTTAAATCTGATGTTTTGACTCTTTAAAATTAGTTCTCTGATTATGATGGCTTAAACCTAGCGTTTAAAATACCACTTGAAACGGCAAACGTGTCATAACTTGAAGTCCGTGCCCTCTGAGCAAAACGCATCTCTGAGTGTTGCTGTAAGGCTGAAATTGCTCTTTGAAATATGTCCATTTTAAGTTTAAATACCACGCTAAACCAATTTTTGTTTTATCCTCAAGAAATGAATACTGTAAATTTGAAGTGATTGGTTTGTCGTGTGCAGCGTGCCGAAATACAGTTTTTCTTCACCTGGTAGTTTCAATACTAAATTAATTTCAGAAATATTTAATGTAAAAAGGTAGAATAGTATCTAGAAGATATGCACATAATTTGACTTTTTTATGATAATTTTAACAGCACCAGGATCACCCTGCTATTGTGCCCCATGGTTGACAGAACTATTGTTGGTCTGATTAAACATTCTTAAATAGACGTTTGAACCAACAAACACATTTATTTATTTTTTAAAGTGCATTAAAGTATTATATTTTACAGATTTGGACATGCCAATGCACATTTCATTCAGTTCATCATGCGGTCAAACAAATTGCCCATGTGTTCTTACTGAAATGGGAGCTGATAACTTTGTGGCGATCCCATCACTAGAGACCTTTTTAAAATAGGTTAGACAGACATCTCTCTAGGATAGTGTAGGTACTGGAGATTCTGCTTAATTAGAAGTAGCTGTGCTAGATAACTTGTTTCTTTCCAGCTCTGTAATTCTATATTGAATGGCGTGATCCACTCACTCCCAGCTGCCAGCAGTGAGAGGTTTCATTCCCTGACCATCATGACTTTTTATAGACCTATTGCCTATGAATATAGTCCTTTTTTTTTCAGCCCAGTTTTATGCTGTTGGTCTGCACAGCGTCCCGTGGCAATGAGTTCCACAGGTTAATTGTGTGTTGTGTGGAAAGTACTTTTTGTTTTAAAACTGCTGCTAGTTTCACATTTTAAGCATTTTCCTGATTCCTGGGTGTTAACTCTGCTCTTTATTGAGCTTTCCGGAGCTTGTCTTGGCCAAGTTTAAGAGGAGAAATGTAGCAAACAATCAGACACGACAGTGGTTTGCTCCTCTGCAGTGTCTCCCTGCTTTTTCTATTTAAATAAACCTTCCCAATTTGAGAGGCATATGCAAGCCTAAAACAATAGCATTTGGAGAGAAGGTTTTTTTTGGCTCCCCACTTCCAGGCTTTGCAGTTTGGCTGTTCTGGAAAGAGAGATACATGCGACACACAAGAAGTTCTGGCTTATTTAGCCATTTGGGTCAGGGTACTCTGAAGAGATATACTCTGCTAATTGCCATGTTGCAATATGTATTCATCACTGGTCCCTCTCTCATCTTGTATCCCCTTCTTTACACCCCTTCTGATGCCCAAATTAGAATGTCTGGTGAGAAGCGACAGTCTCTTAGGTCACACAAACTGCAGGAAGAAACTAGGAGAACGAAGGTAAAAGAGGGAACGTTATAAAGTTTATATCCCAGCAAACGTTATGGAAGTAAGTGTTTCTGTGGGTATTACCAGACATAGGGTGAAAACAGACATAACGCTAACTCCACTTTACCATTTCTTGTGCATCTTGCAGGACTGCATACGGCACCAATACAGCCCTGCAACATGCATAAGAAATGTTAAAGTGAAGTTAAGGTACATGTCTGTTTTCACCCATAGCAATAAGTATGTAGAAACCCATCACACCTGGCAATGGTTATCCCAATCCCATGGCTGCTCCCACATACATTTAGGCTGTTGAGCATTCCAACAGCTACCTGAGTCTCCTCCCACCTGCAGTTTGGGCTAGATGATAATGTGTTTCTATGGGCTCCTGAATTACCACACAGACCATAAATGGGCCAGCGTGCTTATCTATACAGAACAGCGGCTATGTGCAAGGGGGGGAAGCGGGGATTCATGGAGCTTGGCTGAATGCCAGTATCATGTTAAGGTTCCCCAATGATCAAATCCATGTAACAGAACCCCACAATACTTCACTCAAGGAAGCTGCCTTTGCATAGTGCCAGCACCAATTGGCTTCCCCGTATGTTGGGTAAATGTGAATGAGCCCTAAGAGGGCAATTACAGTGATATTATGGGAAACATAGGGTGTTTTTAATTGAGATGCTACCCCACATGGCCACCCAGGAGCCATGGATCCAACCACCCACCTGAAGGTGGAGTGGGTTGATGCATGCTCCTGTGAGCCACGGAACACCCCACTCATGGTCACGCATAGAACATTGCTGGGAAATGGAGAGCCTTGTGTGGGACCAGCCAAATGTCTGGTGGTCGTGGCCAGGGTAGCCATACTGGAAGCCACCCATTTGAATTGCTCCCCATGCAGTCTACATGTGGGTTCTCCATGGTAGAGCCACGCTGCGACCATGGACACACACACACCCTCCATCGGCTTGCTTGTTTGAGAACACCTGTATATAAGGCAAGATAGGGAGTGGGATAATCCCAGACCTGCGCAGGCAGACCTGGCAAGCATAGAGTGCATTATCCATTTGATGACCATACCACCCCACGAGGCCCTAGTGAAAGTGCAGTGGCCCTCTGAAATCTTAGTCCCATACAGGTAGATTTCAACCCAGCAGAAGTCTACCAGTCTCTGTTTTCTCCTATTAAAGCAGAGAGCACTTCAGCATGTCACCCCTCCCACATGCTATTTTTTCCCTTTTAAAGAACTGTCAGTCTTCACTCCCGAGATGCCTGGGACTGAAAAACATGCTTATCCCAGGAGAGGATGGTGTCTCAAGGTCACAGTTGATGTGCATTGGTGAAGCAGCATGAGGAAGCCTGCATTGTGTGAATAAATCAAGGGCTTCGGTTCAAGCTTGGAGCTTGGGGGAGGAGAAGGGTGTCAGGGAGGGTCAGAATCTTGTCTTGTAATGGGGGCAGTTATCCCAAGAGTGAAGAGGGGGAAACAGAGTATTCAGTCCATCATTTGCTTCAGATTCTAAACAGCAGGCACTGCAGGCTGGATGGAAATGGGGGTGGGGATGCTGCGATTTCAAAAGCCTGCTTCTTCCTCTAACAAAATCAGCAGGCATATTCCAAGGAATGAAAGGGGTAAGAGTGAGACTCCTGGGGAGGCTGTAACATCTGCACTGGGTAGGTCGGGGCCAAGTTTATATTTAAATCTGGGGTTTGTAGCTGCTTTAAAGTCTGCCAAAAAAATCAAACTTCAGTTAGGTCAGGGCCCCGGGTAGGGCCCACCTGTGGGGAAACCGTGGTCATTTATTTTATTTAAACTTGTATCCCACCTTTTCCTTGTGGTCCAGGGTAGGATACAACATAAAAAGCCACATAAACAATAAAAATAGATTTTTTTTAAAATAGATTTAAATTCCCTAGAAACTCCTAACCCTTCCCCTGCCTACTAAAATGTTTGGCCAAAAAGAAAAGTTTTAAATTTAACCAAAGGGATTTCTGAGCACATTGCCTCCTTTTGAAGTGGCTTATGTCTAACCTAGTCCTTCTCTAATTTGCTTGCTTGACCCTGTTTTCATACTTAAATATATAATCTCGAGACCCAAGTCAGAAACAAAGATGTCCAAAGTATATCAATCAGGATGGTGACCCCAGCTGCAGCTGACATGACCCCAATGTCCAGAGTTTAGGAACCTCTCGTGTAACCCTTTTTTGTTCACAGATCCAATGACTCTGCAAATGGCACCACCTCCGCTCCTGGTTGGAGCCTGTGAGTGGGAACATCAGACCCACTCCTCTCTGAGTTGAAACAGGAATGGGAAGGGCAAAGGCCAAATGCCCAGTGGGCTTCACTCTGCCTGATAAGGCAAAGCCCCATGTCTCTGTTGCCATTAGGTACATTTGTTTAAGCGGTAATGCCCTGTATGAGACATCTCTACCTCTCTTTTTCATCTGAGTCAGATTCCACAGTCTCGGTGCTTGCCCAGTGCTTGGCTGCTGTCAGGGGACTGGATGGGGGTGAGCCGAGTGAGATTGAATCCTGACAAGACTCAAGTGATGATGATTGGCCGGTCCTATGACTTGGAGGGGGTTGGGACACGTGTCATTGATGGGGTCCGGCCCCCTCTGGTCAATGGGGTCTGCAGCCTTGGAGTCCTTCTGGACCCCTCACTGTGCCTGGATTTTCAGTTTGTGGCGATGGCCAGGAGCAGTTTTTACCAACTCCATCTGGTGAGAAGGCTGCGGCCTTTTCTTTCAGACTTGGATCTGGCCACCGTCATCTGTGTTTTCATCACATCGAGGCTAGATTACTGCAATGCACTCTATGTGGGGCTGCCCTTGATGACTGTTTGGAGGCTGCAGCTGGTGCAAAATGCAGCGGATTGCCTCCTTTCAGGGATGAGTCTCTGGGAGCACATTACACCAGTGCTCCGGAGTCTGCACTGGCTTCCTATAGCTTTCCAGGCACAATTCAAGGTGCTGGTTTTGACCTTTAAAGTCCTAAATGGTCTGGGTCCCATATATCTGAGATCACTTGTCCTACCATGTTTCATCACGGCCCCTAAAGTTGGCTGGGGTGCCCTCTTGCAGGTTCCATCTGCTACGCGTTCTCAGTTGCTGCCCCAGTTTTATGGAATTCTCTTCCCAGGGAGATTTGCTTGAGCCCAAGCCTGAACATCTTCCGGAGGCGGTTTAAAACTTTTTATTTGGAAGAGCATTTGGTGGGTGGGGATGAGGGTTGGTTGGGTTATTGGGTAGAGTTGTGGGGAGGGTGGGAATTTTGAGGGGAGTGTTTAATTGTATGCATTTTTATTGTTTTATTATTGTAAGCTGCCCCGAGCCCTTGTGAGGAAGGGTGGTGTATAAGTTTGAAAAATAACACACTATGTTAGTGGGCTCACAAGGGCAACACCAGAGATTTCGCATCCGCTTGAATGTTTGTTTGTCTTCTCTCCTCTCTCTCCCACTGTCCCCTCTCCCTGTCTTCCCCCTCCTTGTCTTTTAGATTGTAAGCCACAGGCAGGGACCGTGTCTATTTCTATGTTCTGTACAGCGCCAGGTCACACGACTGGCGCTATATAAATGTTTATAATAATAATAACACCCCACATGCCTTTTGGGCAAGAGTCCAAAGAAACCCACATTGGTTCATGATTACAGTTCAGCACGTCCGCTGCCTCTACAGGAGCTGTGCAAGGAAGGAAGGATGGAGTGGTCTGTGGGTGGGCATTGCTCCACTGTGGATGGGAGCATAGGGAGCCTGTGAGCATGCCCAGTGCCCACATGGACTAGAAAAGTAGACTCGTGGCTCCATGCCATGCCATTCTCTAATCTGGAGAGGAAGGAAGTAGAGTGGCACGGTCTAGGGCACTAGAGAATTGGTTAGGGTTGCCATGTGTCCAGGTTTGAGCAGAGATTCCTGTTTTGAAAGCCTGAAATCCACAGGGCAAATCAGAGACCGGGCACTTCTGACCTTGTTCAGTTCCCCCCCTCCTTTGCCACAGACTCCTTGTGCATCCCTAGGCAAGTCACTTAAACTCTCAGTTTCCCATCTGTAAAATGGGGATACACTAAACAAAATAAGTAGATTGAAGACTGACCTGCTCAGAAGCTAGAGTAGCAGGGGCTGTGTACATACCACTGACAGGATTGAGAACATCTTCCTAATGAGAACAAAATCTTTTTGCGTAAAAGACAATCAAGCAAGCTCCTGGGAAGTACCAGCATTCTTGAAAGAGGAGTGGATGCCAGGCCAGCTCGTGTTTGCTTACTAATTCAGTTGCTTGTTTCAAGCTCACAGACTTTGTCCAGAATAGAAAGGTACAATCATTCATTCTTGGTATCATTATGTCTGTCCTAAATACAGTCTTAACTATTCCAGGAGAGAATGCTCATGTTACTGCCGGGTTGTGTATTCCTAGACGTGCAGTGCTTTTGTGGGCTCCTGTGGAAAAGGTTATACATTATTATAGCAACTAGAGACCTCAGTCAAGACCAGAGCCCCATTGTGCCAGGTGTGGTACAAACAATATAAACCAGTGGTCCACATCAAGGGGGGGGGGTGTGTGTGCTTTGGAGCTGCAGCCTGAGCTTCCACTGGTGACAGCGGAGGGGTGACTGCCATGGCAGCTTACCAAGGGAGGGTTGGTGGTCCACCATATGAGGGGCAGCAGGAGTCGTGTGGTCTCTCAGGGAGATGAAATCTGTTTATTTTTCCTCCTCATTCCTCTCCCCTCCTAGCATAGCCCAAATGTTGGGAGCAGCTCACTTGCGTTGCACTCACACTGAGCAGGAGGAGGGAACGTCCTCTGAGCGTTCTCTCTTGTGACTGTGAGGTGAAGGGGGTCTTGCAGTCCTTGGAGGAGTTTGAGGACTGGACTGCTAGCTCTAATTAAATTGCCCACCACAGGTCTGAATAGACAAGACAGAGGAAGGCTGAAGAAATGGTCTGTCTCCATTTTTACGAATAGTAGGAGTATAAAGGCACAGAGATGGCAGGAACCTACATCTCCAGCCCAGCACTTGACCAATAGGTTGACCCTTGCTCTCTCAAAAAACAACAATCGCAGTTACACATCTGGCAGCACTAACCTTGGCAGCAGCTTTGAAGTTTTCAGCTTGGTGCCAAAAAGTAGTTATTTTCTGCTAGTGATTTGCATGGCATTATTGGGATTTACCCTGCTTTGCAACTGGAGCTCGTTGCCTGGGGTCTCATCAATTAAACATGGCGTGCAGCTCTCTTGGTTTCTCCCCTGCAGACTGAGTATTGTAATGCCAGTTTGTCTGAATGAAGGCTCATCTTCTTCCTTCCTGCTGTAAGAGATCGCTCCAGAAGCCTAATACACAGTGTGCACTTCCTTTTTAGCCGGGCCAGCATGCTGGGAATCCAGGCCTGCAATCGTTAGCCCCCATGAGCAGTCTTTATTAATGGGAATAATCCCATTCACTTGAATAGGGCTGCTTGTATGACCAGTGGTGGATTCAAGGATGCTGGGGCTCCACAAGAAAAGGTGGTGCGGAACCACTCCTAATACAGAGATTTAGTTAGATTTTTATCCTGCCCTTCCCCAAAAGCTTGGGGCAGCATAATAATAATAATAATAATTAATAAAACATATAAAAATCCATAACCACCACCCCTCTTACACACACCAATCCTAACCCTGCCTGTTGAATGCCTGGTCAAATAAAAAGGTCTTGCGTTGCCTCTGGAAGATGCACAGGCTAGGGGTCTGGTAAATCTCCAAGGGACGGTAATTCAGTTGCTTACATATTCTCAGCAGTACTCAGTTTGCATCGCCTCCGAGGGTGCCCATTTCTTGAGCTGTCTGAGCTGATTGTGACAGCTCCCAGCACTTTCCCAAGAGTAGAGTGAATTAACCCTTGAGGAACTCCAACCTTGTCTGGACACTTCTATCTACAACAAGACCCATTGTACTGAGAACGGTAAAGGGATATGTGCTAACCTAGTGTGAGAAGGGGTAGAAAGAAACCTTCCTTAGGGGGGGTGTCAACCAGGGACCTGTGTTTAGCACACTGGGTGTTTTTACACACACACTTCTGGATGTTTGCTGTTATATCCTGAACTTTCTGTGTGTCTAAATCACTCACCCAGATCTTAAACATCCAGCTCTTTGAACTTCTGCGTAGACCTTCTCCTAGAACCTTTGTGTAAAAAGCTCTCCTGGTAAACTGCTTTGCTCCAGGCAGCTGTGGTCACTTGGTTTCCATGGCAACCCCTCATGTCTACAGCTGCGGCTACTTTAGGCTGCTCAGGGCAGTGTTTGTGTGAAGAATGCATCCAGGAACTGCCTCAGGGCAGAGAGAGTGTGAAAAATGAATTCGTAACTTACTTGTGAACTTGTAAACCCAGAATATTGAAAAATCTGGAACTTTAAGGTGTGTAAAAATGCCCAATGTTTGCACACTTTTTGCGTGGTTTCACTCAATCCTTGTGACTGAAACTGTTGTAGTCAGGCTCCGCAAGCCTGGGACTCTAAATTCTTCCTTTGTATGCTGGATCCTGAGCACATGGGGGAGAGGAGCTGCATTGTGGGGGGGAGGGGGTTGTTTTGTTTATTTATTTTACTTGAGGAGAGCCATTTGTCTGCAAGGGTCTGTGGAAGCTTGGGGGGAGAGAGGAGGCTGTGCTTGTATTTTCTTCTGGTGTGGGGGGTTGAGGTTATAGCCTGGTTTTGCTGCAGGTGTGGTGGTTACTGCTGAGCCACTGCATCGTAGCAAGAAAATCTGCATGTATTAATTTGCAAAATTATGCAAATAAAGCAGCATATACAAATTCATTCTTGTCAACTTGCAGAATTTGGCTTACTTGGTTGCAGAATTTAGGAGTTTTTAACACACTGCTCTCTGAACCAATCTGTTGCTAAAGGGATACAGGTAGAAGTTCACCAGGAGCAGCTATCCCACTGGAAAAAGTTATTCAGTATCCTCTCACCCAGTCCCACTATAGGTATTTGGGGCCATCTAGTGCCCAACTTGGATCATAGCAAGCATTTTCCCTTTAATTTTCCCACACACTGACATCACTCCCCTGGTCGTGTATGTATCCGCCTCAGCACTCTTCTTCGGTTCATTTCTTTCCCACTGTTGTAGGACTTGTTAGCAGCACATAACTGTGAAGGAAAGAGCTAGTGACTTGCCTTTTTGAGAGGTTTATGAGACTGCATCTTCTGTGCAGTGAAGATTCCCAACACTGACACCCCTGACAGGTGCCTGTTCTGCATAGGCACTGAGCACACCACTGTGGCACACGCCATCTGTCATGGGTTCAGACCCACCCCAGGAAGGACAGAGCCTGCTGGCTGATGGAGCAGCCTATGGTGAGCCATGTCCATTCAAGAGCAGGTCCTGGGACCAACAACCTGGAGGCTTCCCAAGAGGGGCCCCGACATTCTCTTACTCTGGCCCATGCCCCAACTGGGGAGGAGCCATCTGGGATGGAGCAGTATGGTACCTCAGTACCAAAGGGGGCAAGACCAGAGCACACACCGCAGGGCCCGAGTACACCCCAGACTTCGCCAGTCTGGAACCATTCCTCTCTGCACCGAGGCAGGTCACCATTGCGCACCTCCTCCATGCCGAGACCATTTTCTAGAGCCAGACCAGTGTGGGAAGAAGAGTTCACACAATTTTATTTATTTTATTTATGTAAAATTTATATCCCACCCCTCCTGCCCATAGGGCAGCCTGGGGCAGCGAACACAATAATCAATAAAATACAATTTAAAAAAAAAACAATTTAAAAATACAATATGCGGGGAAAAGAAAATCCGTCCCCCCACCCCTCACCAAAAGCCTGACGGAACAGCCAGGTCTTACATACATGCTGAAATAGCAGGAGAGTGGGAGTCAACCGAGCCTCTGAGAGCGAATTCCACAGCATGGGGGTGGCCACCAAAAAAGATCTAACATCGGTGGCCACCTGCCTCGCCCGGGGAACCTCCAAAAAGGCTCTCATGGACGATCTCAAGGGTTGCACTGGTACATGGGGAGTGAGGCGATCCCGCAGATAGGCAGGGCCTAGGCCGTGAAGGGCTTTAAAGGTTAAAACCAGCACCTTGAACCTGGCCCGGTGCTTTATAGGCAGCCAGTGCAGAGCCCGGAGCACTGGTGTCATGTGCTCCCTGCGACCCGCCCCCGTCAGGAGACGGGCCGCGGCATTCTGCACCAGCTGCAGCCTCCGGACCAGCTTCTCGGGCAGCCCCACGTAGAGCGCGTTGCAGTAATCCAGCCTCGAGGTGATGAAGGCATGGATGACAGTGGCGAGGTCGGAGTCTGAGAGATACGGCCGAAGCCGCCGGACAAGATGTAACTGCCGAAACGCACTCCCCGCCACAGCCACAACCTGAGATTCCAGGCTGAGCCGTGAATCGAGGAGCACACCCAGACTCCGCACTTGAGAGACCATGGGGGGGCGAACCCCCCCAACAAGAGGAGATTCAACCACCCCCAGGATCCCCAAGCCCTCGCCCACCAACATCACCTCCATCTTGTCAGGATTCAATTGCAGATGGCTCGACCTCATCCAAGCCCCCACAGCTGACAGGCACTGGGAAAATAAGGAGACTGCATGGCCTCATTGGCCTGGGTCGATGGAAAAGGAGAGGTAGAGCTGACTCCGACATTGCCGTTTTCTCCTGAGTCACCAGTCCGCAAGGACATCATTGGGGCTGAGATGCCCGATGATTGAGAGGGGTATGCTGACTCATAGCAACCACTCCTTGACCCCAACAATCGGGAGGTGCTCACTCCACTGGAGTACCTCCTCACCACCCTACCCAGAGAGCACTCGATGTCCCAGGTTCTCAGCACGCACTTGGCGGCACCAACTCCATCGTTACCTAAGCAGTAGCTTGCTTCTGATCCACCCATCAGCACTATCTTCACTGGTGAGGCCTGCCCCCTCATCCGCCAAGCCTCCCTCGGGGACTGACACCAGGACCTTTAGCACCATAGGCACTGGTTCTCTGGAAATCCACCAAGCAACAAGCAGCACTACATCTGGGCTGCTCTCTTCAGGGTCCAGAACAAGACACCCTGCAGCCTCCTTTGGCACCAGAAGCCATAGGTGCCGTAGCAGGGGCCATCTGATGTGCTGGCTGCTGTACTAGAACAAGACTGACTGGCAACAAAGGATGCATTCCCAGGGATTCCCTGATGCAGGAGCTGGGCCACTGTTCCCTGTCACCTCCCTCTGACTTCCGCTCCTTCCAGGACCTTCTGGTGCAGATCGTGGCCACAGAAGGGGTGCCCTTGGGTAACCCTGATACCAAGGACCCATACCACCTGTTTGACACTTGGGCTGTGGGGGACAGAGAGAGCGCATAGCCATTCCCTTGGCAGAAGGGATCCCGGAGCCAGTCAATAAAGGTATCTGGCGCTATCTTGCCACAATGCCCCCACTTGACCCAAAGACCCTGAGACTGTACCTGGTTCCAGGGGTGGGGCATGACTTTTTTGGGTGACCCACCTAGCCCCAAACTCACTGACTGCCACAGCTGTGTCTGAAAGGGCTAACAGGGATGGGGGGCAGGGGAGGCCTGTCTCAACCCCCTGGTAAAGAGGGGAAGAAGATTGATGTACTACGGGAAGGGTGTACTCAGCAGCATTCTTTGATATGAGGGCAGGGAACTACCTGGCCGTCACGGCTAGGTTTAGCGTCACACTCTGGGACTCAGTGCAACAAGTGTTGCCTGCCCTTCCTGAGGCTTATATTAAGGAGCAGCTGGAAGTTGCTACTGGGGATGGCACTGAAGTGTCTAGGCACCTCACTAGGGTGTGGTGTCCTATGATGCAGCTGTCTTGGGAGCCCAAGGAATGGCAGTGGATAACCCCAGAGTCAGCAGGGTAAGCCAGTCTTCCAGACACCACTATCCCTGTTTCCCCTGCCGTACTTTCCTCAAGGACCCCGAGGGGCAAGGGTTCCAACCTAGGAGGAAGCAGACACACACCCCCACCCCATAGAGTGCCCTATCTGCAGAGAAGCGCTTTTAACACTGGGCTTGGACTCCAGTGGGATGACGTTTGAGTTGTATCTTCTCACCCAGTCCCAACTCTCTCCCTCCTCCCCGCTTGCAGTGGCTATATCTCAAACTGAAGGGGAGTGAGGAGGTTGGGCTATATATATACACACCCAGGGGAGTGACATCAGGGTCTGGGAAAGGAAAATTAAAGGGAAAGTGCTTGCTATGATCCGCTCGATGGCACCAAACACTTGATGGGACTTGGTGAGAGGATACAACTCAAAGAAGACTCGTTACAGATAAGAAACTACTGATCAGTTTCCTAGAAAGAGTGATACCACGTTCACACCTCATGGCGGCGCAGCAGCAGCACTCCTGCAGAAGATGCGGCGGGGGAAGGAGGCAGAGGCGGTCATAACCTCCAGTGTGAATGTTTTTTTGCCATGACAGTACTTGCGAATGGCAGGGCTCAAAATCCAGCCTTGTCATTCATGAGTATTGTCGCGGCAAAATCCTGTTCGCACCCGTCTTCTTCTCGTGGATGTGCCACTGCCACGCTGCCATAAGGTGTGAATGTGGTATGAGTCTTGGATCTTCACAGACAGGCTAAAGTTTCAATGGGGGAGGAGAGAAGTATTTTTTCAGATGTTTGTTTCAGTGCAGTGAATAATAAAGTTACTTTTTTTGCAACAAAAAAGTTACAAAGACACAATGAAAGAAGAATTAACATATCTACATTGTTGTTTTCCATCCCCGGTTAACAGGACAGCCTGCCTTGGAGCAAGGGGTTGGATTAAATGGGCGCTCTAACCTTGCACTTCTGTGATTCTAGAAGGATTCCCACTATGCTCCACTACAGACTACTCATTTACTGCATATAGGGAGATCCGGCAGCCAGATCCAAAATCAGCTGGAATCTATGGAAGTTGGAAAATCAGCTGGAGTTTTGAATTGGCTAGGGATAAAGGGCTACACCATAGAGACTGGGTGGGTCCATTTAGGAAGCTGATTGCAGTCAACAGGGCTTGCTTTGTAGGGGAGCTTGCCAGGGCTCAGTCCCAGTAATTGAATTTAAGGGTGGGTTGAGGCCAATATTAGCCATTTGGGGGTTGGAAACATTTTGTTAATGACATTTCTGTCCTGCCCCCTGTAGTAGTCTTCATACAGATTCATTCACAAAAAATCCTGTTTTACATTCAGCAATAGAGTGGCAGAGTAGTCAAGTGGTTGGGTTGCTAGCTGGAGACTAGGCTTCAGTTTCATGCTCTGACAAGTTCAGGAGCACCGAGCAGGGCTTCTAGGGCAGTCTTGAGCCCTGGCAATTAATATTCTTGCAAATTAAGCACTGAGTTGCAGATTGAATTGCTACTTCTGAATGTCCAGAGTATTGCTGCCATATTGGTCCTAAAGATGAGACAAAACACAATGTAGCAAAGATGATCCCCTTTATTAGACCAACTTCCCTTGGTGAGTGTGTGCAAGCTTTTCTAACCTCGCAGAACTCTTCCCTTGAACCAGAAGTGGGAGGGCTCTAGGCAGCTCAAAAGTTGGCATGCTCTTACCAAACTCGAGTTGGTTAAATAAAAGGGATCATCTACACCACCTTGAGTGAGAATGCCCACAGGCCTCTTTTTCCTTGCCCAGGAAACATCTTGTCATTCTTGTTGTCTTTAACAGCTTGACATGGCCAAGGTCATTTTTCAGCAGAAGCCTTCACACTGGTATGCTGGATGAGAGCATCTATCTACCTGAGATTTCTTTTAAGGAAAAAGAAATAATTTCCAATTTTAAAGCAATTAACCAAGAAAGCTGCCTGAAAAGGTTACAATTCAGCATGCTTTTGCCTGAAATCTCTGGGAGGGTATTTTTTTTTTTAAAAAGGAAAGAAAAAAAGAAAAGCATTAATGAGGACTCGCCACCCTGCAAGGACCAATCTCCAATATTATGGCTTCCTTAATCACTCTGCCACAACATGCCAGCACTCACACAAACATACATTTTTATCCTGCTTTTTAAGGGCTTAGACTGAAATAAGCTTCAGGAGGCACAGTGTATGGTAGATTCAGTACCTCCTGAGCAGCCTAAGTCTTAAGAGGTTCTATTGAACTCCTCTTGGATTTTCTATGCCGAGTGGTTTTCCATTTTGTCTTTTAATTTTTTACTTTAATGACTGACTTTTTAACAAAAGAACAAAGTAACCACCCAGCTTTAAAATAATGATAAAACAGGCTTTTAAAATAAATAAATAAAATAAAATAAAATTAACTTCAGAAACATTCTGATGTAATTAAAACTTTGAAAAATTCCACCTGAAGTGACTGCTGTCTGTATATTAAATTAGATCCTCTGGATTCTTTGTTTTAGATTTCTGGTTGTTAAATGTGAGCGCTTCAATCTGGGTAAGAGCCTGGGATGCTATGGGACAGGGGGTTTAGATGCATTCGTGACCTGTGCTGATTCAAATACATCAGCAGTGGGGAACATTTTCCCTCTTGTGAGCCCCTTTGAAAACTATTACAAGCTCTGTGGGCCAAATAGGAGTTGGGAGCAGGGATACTTCAGAGTTGTGTTCAGGACAGGGGAAAGCAAAGGGAAGGTCCAGATCAAAGTCTGCCATGGTGGATCCATTCCTCATCATCAAGCACTTGCTCTTCTCTCTGCTCCCTTCCCCCTGAGCATCCCCCTTCAGTGCGTGAGGGTAGAGGATGGAGTCGTGGGTCAGAGTCAGGAACTGGAAAAGGCAGAATAAAAATCAGACTTCTACTTTCGATTCTCACATTACCTATGCTTTCATAAGCTTTTAAAGGCATTTCCATACTTAGCTATTGGCCCAGGAAGCAAGGAGCCCAAGTTGAATCAAATACCATCGCGCACTCTCTCTGGACTTGTTTACACAGGTTCCTTACTGGGGGCAATAGCCCCTTAATTCACTACAGCCTTGCTTTTGTTCTCACAAGTGGCGGGGTTGCAGTGTGGTAAAATTAGTACTGAAACTCGGTATTCAAAATTACTCCGTTTTACCAAGTATCTTGATATTTGACTTGTTTTTAATTAAATTTATTTTATTTCACCAAATTTATTTACCGCTCCCCTCCTGCCACAGCAGCTTGCGGTGGCTTACAACGTTTTAATATATAAAAATATAATAAAACATCTAATATATGGGATACCGAATAACTGAGGAATCGGCCCAATACCTGGTCCGGTACACTGGTAAATCCTCGGAGGGGCAACATACAGGGCTTTTCCTGCAACATATGGGACTTTTCTTGGTCCTATATAAGGGAACTCCGTACTCAGTTTTATTTTACCAAGTATTTTACTACATACCTTGGTGTATTTGGCCAAGTTACCGAGGACCGGCCAAACATGCCTCGGAAACTCGGAAATACTCACTTTTTTAAAATTGTTCAGCGCAGCCCTAGGTAAAATGCACACTTAGTACCTTTCTTAACGAGTATTGGAATTCATCAGATGGGGGCTCTTAACAGCTGTGCTGTTCTGAACAGACATGGGGCTGGGGAGTAACAGCCTTGTGGCTCTTCCTCTTCATTAACAACCTCTTGCCCACTGGTCTTGTGTGATCAGCACTCTTGCTCTCTCTCTGAGACAGGCAGACACACAGCATAGTCTTTACATGTGGTACCTACCGCTTTTCCTGCCACCTAACACAGAGGCAAGCCTTATATTCAAATTCAAATTCATTTTTTGATGCGTAACCAAAGGTCATAGCAAACCTATTTATCATATACATAAAACCGTTCAACGTATAAAATGAAGAATTGGGGAAGCAAAAGAGTGGCACTTCAAACACATGATCGTCTCCCTCATATACATACACCAAGCCTTATATTTGATCATTTCAAGCATGTATTTTGCCCTGGTCCAAACCCATGTTTGCTTTGATTTGCTGCCCAGAACAAATCCAGAAAACTGCTAAGGAGACTCTCAGTGCAACCATTAACATGGTGTACGTTTTACATTTGCTCAGTAACAGACTCCTACCACAGAACCTTCTACCCCCTTTGGGGATGGAAAGTCCAATGGATCCCCTGAGTCACACAGACATCAGAGCTGCTTGTCAGTTTTGCTGCTGAGCTGTGGGTTTGTTGTCTTGTCAATTTCATTTTCCTGTTGTGGGGGGGAGGTGCTGTGCTTGTCAGTTTCACTCCCCCCAGCAGTAACTTGTTTGGCTTGTGAGCTGTCATCTTGCTGGGCTTGCGATAGCTCCCTTTTATGATGCCACCCAATAAGCTCCCCCTGGTGGTCACAGTTCATATGGGGGCAGCATAAATGGGATGGCAGTTTGTTCCAACGGATCGATTTCCCCCATGGGCAACTCTAGAACAACTAGTTTGGAGGAGCAAAGGGGTGGCAATGACCTCCAGCAGAGGCCCGGGTAGCCCCGGACCTCTTCTCCTTTTGATGACAATGCAAGACCTGGCTGTTTTGCCAGGCATTTGGTAAGGGAGATGGGTGAGGGTGGGGGGGGTTCTGCACTTTTGTATTTTTTTGGATTTGTTTTTATGTCCTCCATATGGATTATAGTATTTTATGATATATTTATATTATGTATGTATTGTATTTATATTTTTATATTTTATATTGTTCTTTTTACGAATTGTTAACCGCTCCGAGCTGCCTTTGGCAGGCAGGCGCGAGTTATAAAGTATGTAAAATAAATAAATAAATGATATGGGGAGCAAGACTTTTAAAAATTGTACTTCATGCTATAGGACCCTTAATACAGTGTGACTGTGTTTGACAGTTTGCTGTAAAGCGGATGGGGAAGTGCAAGGGATAGTGGGAACTCTTTTGGAGGCGCGCCTGCTACCCTTTGCTTCCCCTTGGAGTCGTCCCTGATTTTCCCCCATGGCTAACCTAATGTGTAGAGACTGAGACACACAGTATCTGAGCAGATAGCACTGGCATTAGCATGTAGCACAGATGCGTGTACACACAGCGTTAGCACAGACACCACCTGCTCAGAGGATCATGGTGTGTGTGTGTGTGTGTGTGTGTGTGTGTGTGTGATACATGCGCACACACGGTGAAATCATAGTGTCATTGAAATCAATGGGTCAGCTTGGGATAGCTCCCTATTTCTGATGCCACCCAATAGGCTCCCCCTGGTGGTCACAGTTCATATGGGGTGCACACATAGGGTAATTTCAGACGTGACGATACCACAGTCAACCACGGTCAATCCCGCAGTGCGGCCAAAGAGCTGTGAATGTCTGATCTGCGGCATTCAGATGTTCACCACGGTCAATTACCCGGAGGGTCCAAAGCCAACCATGCCTCCAGAGGTCGGGACGGGACCATCCCCAGAAGCGTGGTGAAAGCAATTCCCACTGGAAAACGGCCAAAAGTAATGACTGAACGCCAACCATGTTCAGTCATGGCTGCCCAGGAAGCAGCAGGGTTGGGGGGGAGGGGGCAGTAGGGCGGGCCAGGAAGGGGGAGGGGGGAGGGCACAAGGGAGCACTGTATGGACAATAAACACAAGGTGTAGCTACAACAACAGTTATATTGTCTGCTTCATGGTAACAAAGGGGCAGGGGATTGGCTCGGCTGCAGGCCGGAGACAGGTGGGACCTGCCATGGGACAGCCCCCACGTGGCTGTGGGTGGGCACAGGTGCCGGGATGGCTGGTGCTGTGAGCCACCAGTGTGGATGGGGCGGGGACCCGGGGACCGTGGGTGACCCGTGGCAGCCCACGGGGGGCCCCAGGGCTGGCCCAGTGTGCTCAGGCCCCGGGCTCACTGGCTATACACCTCACCAGGGCAGTGCAGATCCGCTTGGTATAGCGGTATTCCTGAGGGTTCTCTGCGTTCACATAGACTGGCACGGGTCCTGGTGGCCACTGGGGCATGGGGAACTCCAAGGCAGCCCCATCGGTCTCGCAGATGTTGTGTAGGACACAGCAGGCACCGATCACGAGGGCCAAGGTCTCCAAGGCGACCAGCAAGGCCCCTCAGCACTGCTTGAGGGCACCGAAGGCCCTCTTGACCACGGTCCTCAAGGTGCATAGCTGGGAGTTGAACAGTGCCTCCACAGGGATCCTGGGGACCAGGTATACCTTCATGAGCCAGTTGGAGGAGTGGGTAGGCCGGGTCCCCCAGGATGCAAGGGGGCATCAGCACCCCCTTGATCCTGGTCATCTCCATGTCCGCAAAGTCCTCCCGGTACATCCAGGCATAGAGGGGTTAGATGGCGAGGATTCGTGGCTGTGACCTGTGTGGCCGGTGAAGATGTCAGTGAACCAGCCCCGGTGGTCAACAACCACCTGGAACTGCAAGGAATGGTACCCATGCCTGCTGATGTACTCACCAGCATCCCCGTTGGGGGGGCCGGAGGATCTCAATGTGGGTACCATCCACAGCACCCGGACAGTTGGGGAAGCCACCGGCCTCAAAGCCAGCCACCACAGCCTCCTGATCCACCAGCTGGATCACTCTGTCCAGTAGCACGGCCTCGCAGAAGTCCCGGAGGATGCCCGTGACGGTGCTCACAGAGCTGTCCCACACCAAAGTGCTACGCCACGGACCAGCAGGAATCTGGTGTTGCCAGTGCCCAGACTATTGCCACGCCATGGACCACGGGTGCGCATGGGGGTGAGCAGCTGCACCAGCCAGGGCACAACCAGCTCTGCGAGCCACAATAGGGACCACCTGTCCATGCGGAGGTGTGCCCTCCCCGCTGCATCATCCCACCGTGCCAGGGCCCCAGCCCACCATTCCTGTGCCCAGAGCCGCCTTTGCATGGACATGGCGAGCTGTACCGCACTCCCCATAGCCACCAGGCACCAGTTGTGTCGGGCGGCTGCATCTCAGAGGACAGTGGAGCGGCTGCAGGTGAGGCCCAGATGTCCGCAGGGCCCTGAGCCTGGTCTGGGAGCACCTGTGCACATGTTGGGCATGCTGGGCAGCCACAGAGGTCATGGCAAGGCACCCCCTGATGTGGGCGGCCAGGTGGAGCAGGTCAGTGGTGAGCTGCTGGAGGCTTGTGTGCTGCCGGTACCACTCCGGGGTTAGGTCCAGGAACATTCAAAATGCAACCCTCTGGCCCGCGTCCATGGTGGAGATTGCCCGTGGTGCAATCCGGCGCCCAGCACTCCTGCCTGTGTCCTGGGCCTGCGTCAGTTCTGCGCACCTGTGGGGCAGGCCCAGCGCGCCTTTATTGGACACCCTTGGCCGGCCGCCCCACTGCCAGCTGGCTGGGGGCTGCTCAGCTGTGCTGGTGGGGCCTTCCCTGGGCTCCTTGTGCCGGTTGTGCTTACCCACCGGCCGGTGTGTAACTACAGACGGTGCCCCTCCCCTGGGTGCACCTGCGCTCCCATTTTGAGGGGTCATGCCCCGAGCCCGCATGTGCCCATCAGTGCGGTCCACAGCTGGTTGTCTGTTGTCATCACCTCCCTGCTATCAGTGCTTGCTGGACATTCTGTGCGCTTGGTTCCTGCAGCTGTGCTGGGCCCGCTCCCCACACATCGCTCACTAGCCGTGCTGTGTTGCGGCCTGCGGCCTTATCGCATATCCTTGGAGCTCCCCTGCTTCCCTCCCCAGCCCATATGGGATCGAGGGGCCCCTCTTTCCTTGCTGCTCAGACCCTCTACCCACTGGACCATGACTGGCAGTGCTGCCCTGGAGCTCCCGTGACCCAGATCGTCTGGCGCCCCCCCATAGCTGGACCTTCCTGGAGACCATGGTCCTATGTGACCTATAGCATTCCCCAGCCGTGCAACTGCTCCTGTGCTGCCCGGATACCATCTCTGGTGCCTATGCAAGTCTGAGCTCTGGCCTTCACTGCTTTGGCTATGAGGCAAGCGATAGCACGTGCCGGCTCCATGCGGAGGCGCTTGGCCTCCATCCCTTTCCCGATGGGCCATGAGGTGCTCGCATGTGGTGTGGTTCGTGGTGGAGACCATGCCCACCCTCTTGGTCTGCGGCCTGGCCGGGTTCACTACCTGTCTGGAGGGGGGGGGGGGGCTGTCCTGGCTGTTTCCATCTTCTGCTGCATCCATGAGGCCCGTGGCTACCAGCGATCTCGTGGGGTGGCATATTACCACCTGTTAGAGCTTGGGCACCTGCCATGGCCCCCTGCTGCTGCCTATACCTTGTCGGAGCCCACCAGACCAGAGCTGGTGGCGCTGGCTGCTGTGTGGTCCTGTGCTGATGTTCAGGTGAGGCTCGCCTGCCCGGATCTGTTTGAGGCCTACTACCTCGTTGCCCACCACATGGCGGGGCGGGGCTACCACCGGGGCATGCTTCAGTGGCCCCACTATGTGCATCTGGTGGGCCAACCAGTCCCAGCCTCCTTTGTGACCCCCTGCAGCTGGCTGTGAGGTCCCCTGTGTCTTCGGTTTGATGGATGACAGCCCCACTGTGTGCTCCCTGCACCTCCCTGCCAGCTCAGGGCACTGGCCGCTCACTCCACACCGTTCCGGCCTTGCAGCTGTTCTGGCTGGTTCACTTGCCTCTGTTCCACTCGCCTGTGTCACTGTGTCCCCTCCATGGGCACCCCCTGTCCTCCGCTGCCTGTGGTGTTCCTCTCTGTGCCCGGCCCCCCCTTTGGCTGGTTCCTGCTGCCTGACACCACTACCAGCTCTCCCCGCGGTGTATTCCTCCCTTGCCCGGCCGCCTGCTCACCTATGTCTGTGCCCTGCCCCTCCTGCCCCCTGGGTGCCTGAATCAGAGAGGGCTGGGAAGAGCACGGCCCATCCAACTGAAGAGATGCATAGCCCTTCTGGCTTTGCATCCATATCTCTTCTCCCGGTCTGAAACAAAGACCAATGCTCTGAGTGCAGCCCTGAAGTTTTCTCCTGCCTCTTCATGCCCTTTCAGACAATTACAGCTGAATGTGACACTGCACTGCCTTACAGTCTGTAATTGGCCTTTTTTGCATTGCAAAGTGATTATTAGTACCTCAGTTCATTATCAAAGCAAATTTAATTTTTAAAATGTAGAGGAGCTGGTTGTATTTATAAAGGAACTGTTGTTTATATAGCCAGAAAAAATTAATTCATGACAAATGTGAGGAAAATTAATAGTCTTTAACTGGAACAATATTTGAGTGTGTCTAATTGTCCTTTGCCAAGAACGGTGTACTATCTCCAAGAAGCACAGACCCAGATTCTTAGTAACGTGTTTGACATCCCCTACTGATGAAACTGTATGTAAACCATTGCAAAAATAAGGAAATTAACCTAATACCAGCCTTCTGGTCAACTGGGGTGGGGAGGGAATAAAGTGGCTTGAGCTTCCCAGTCTCTCTGGCGTATTTGTGGATAAATACATTGGCCGAGCTGCTGTGTACACATCAGGAATAACGCAAGCCTAGCCAGCCAGCAGGGCCGGCCTTACCGTGGGGCGGTTAGGGGCAGCCATCCAGGGCCCCGCTCCTGAGGGGGCCCAGCTCCCAGCCCGAACCCCAAAGTAAGGCCGGCCCTGAGCGTGGGGCCCTTGGGAGTCAGCTCGCCACATCTGACAGGCAGCGGAGGGGGCCAGCAGGAGTAAGGGAGAAGCAGAAGCCCCACCTCTCCCACACTCCGTGCCCCCCCTCAGCTGCCTGTCACAGTCGGCCAGGGAAAATGAAGAAGAGAGAGGCAGAGGCCCTGCCTCCCCCTCATTTCCCCTGGCCGAAACTGCCCCCTCGGCTGCCTGGCTCTGTCTGTAACAGACAGAGCCAGGCAGCTGAGGGAGTCTGGCTGGCCAGCGTCGCGACGTGAGGGAGAGGCGGGGCGTATGCCTTCTTCTCGCTCACTTCCGGCAGAAGTGAGGGGGAAACAGAGGCCCCGCCTCTCCCTCATGCTGCTGGTCCCCTCCATGGCCTGGCTGGGGCCCAGGCCACCTCCAGCCTCAGGCTGGAGTTGGCGGCAGTGTAGCAGTAGCGGCCCGGGAAGAGGAGCGATGGACGAGAGTGGAGACAGCGGATCAGGTAGGTGATCCGAATGGCCGCTTGGGTTTGGGGATAGGGGGAGGGGAGTATATATATACACACATCCCATATATATGGGATGGGGGGGGATCACAAACAGAAGAGGAGTCTGTAGTGAAATACATACATTACATACTCAATGAGTCTGTACAGTGCATAACACAAGGTTTCAGTTTATGGTTTAAGTTTCATTTCATTACAAAACTGAAATGAAACTTAAAGCAATCTAAAAATCCTACTCAACGCCTGCTGTTCAGGAACAGTGACTAGCTCAGAAGGTGTTGGGAAGGGGGGAGGCAGATAATTAGTTTCGTTTCTTGCAAGCCTCTTCACCCCTGGTGCCTGGAAGTCTGCTCCTCAGTGACTGACACCTCCCTGTCATGTTTGACCTTCCAGTGAACCTTTTTTTGCCACCCGAACTCATCCGAACGTGATCGGAACTGTTCGACCATTTCGCTGTTCGGTATGTTTGCGTTCGGGTTTGTGTTCAAGTTCGCTCGTCCGAACAGACCGAGTTTGGGCCGAACTCCAAACTGCCGAACCGTGTTCGCCCATCCCTATCCTAGGAATGAACAGCCGCTTCAGGAAGAGCACCCCCATGGACACTTACAGAGCCTACTGCCCTAGCGAGCCGAGGGTACAGAACGGCTCCACGGGGGAAAGGGGGCCTACAAGAAGGAAACAAGGGGGCAGGCCTTCCCACCCAGGGAGGAGCTATGTAAGGCAAGAGGTTCACCACCGTTGACCCCTCCCCTCCCCCAAACACATGGGACTCTCCCCTCTTGCTCCCCATAATCGCTGTTCGGTACGCCCCCAGTCATACCCACACACGTGCACACACACACAGAGATCTCTACGCAATACTATGCCTGAAGGTAGGGTCAGTAAGAGTCTCTCATTGCTGATAACCGGCAGCCATGTATGGTGCCTGAGCTGCCTTTGTAGTGGAGCCCCCGTAGTCTGCACACTGCCGCAGACGTTCCGTGCATCGGGGTTGGCATGGCAACCCGCTGATGCTTCCCTCAGTGTGCTGTAGTGTCACGGTGGGAGTGGGGCCTTCAGCCCCGCCGCCAGCCACACTCACCTCCCCAGCAGCGGGGCTGCGGCCAACCACATCAGTATCAGGTGAGGGAGGTCTCCCCGCTGCCGGCATCCCTGCAGCCGCCCCGTCAGGTTCCTCCCCGGAGAGGCGAGCACTGAGTCCGGGGCCCCAGCCTCCTCCCTCGGGTCCTCCACCCCAACCCCCATCCCCTCCGAGCCCTTACAGCCAGAAGGTAAATAGGAGGCTCTGTTAAGGTGATGGTGGCCACTCAGCGGTTCTTCTCAAGTGGTGATGTCTCCACTTCACAAATGTATCCGAGTGTTTTTAGAGAAGCGCCTCTCCACCCGTCACCCACTCATCACCTACTTACCACACATGTTGCAGGGCTGCATTGGTGCCTTATGCAGCTCTGCAACATGCATGACGGGTGACTTATGGGTGGGGAGGCGCTTGTGTAGAACCACACCCTCTCTCTCCCTACATTCCTATGTCCCTTGTCCATCCTAGATTGTAAGCCCTTTGGGTAGGAACCTGTCTCTAATTGTTCAGTGCCAGGTTCACTGCTGGTGTGATATAAATACTTATACACCATATAGCCATGCGCTTAAACTGAATATAATACCGTGAAGCCTTCCCCCTTCATGTAATCACCAAAGACAAAACAAAGTGGGTATTAACTGGTCTAGGAAATTATCCTTTACACCTATAATATTAAATATTATTTAATTTAAAAGCCATTATAACAGCTGTTGCGTGGCCTTGAAGGACTGTGGTTTACTCAGCAACTGTAATTATCTAAATTTTCAGGGCACATCTGACAGCCAGCTAATGAACCTCCGTGTGGCCTGGGCCACTGGTTGGGAACCACTGACGGAGAGTGCATGGCCGTGAGTTTGTGATAATCAGCAAATTCCTACGGACATCATTGGAACACCACTGGAAGATTTGGCCCACTGATCTTCCTGCTCCAATGAAGATGGTAAGCAATTTTCCTGGTTACTTTATGCATGTAAATATTCTAGTTAGTTCAAATGTGAAAACCCCACAGTCTTCTGAGCTAGGAGATGCTCCTGCTAGATAATTAAGGTTACCACGCATTTTCCATTTTAATGCCTGTTTTCAACAGGCAAACCTGAACTGTTCCAGCTTAATATTTCCTTCTTGGGCAATTGCCCCAGCCTGGGTTGTTCTGTGTTTCTCTTTTGTTTGTGTGCTCCTGAAAGCTTCAGCTGAGGCAGTTCAGCCAGGCCTGAGAACTAAGTTAGGGATGAAGACAGAGTAGTTCAGATGCTACATTTTATTGGACTTCTGCTGGAGAGAGTATGCAACTCTTAGGCCACACAGGGCCTTTCTTCAGGCAAGTAAGGAGTCAGATTATAGTCTGAGTAAAAATGCAGGATCGGTAGGTATGTGAGGGAGAATCAGTGAGGAGTGAGTTGTTAAGGAAAAAGCCACTAGCATATCAAATAGATGGAGACAAAACAGTCCAGATGCTGTTTTTTATTGGACCAACTTTGGCTGGTAAGGGTTTGCAAACTTTCACGCCACACAGCACAGGGCCCTTCCTTGGGCTGGTAACACATTGGAACTAAGGACTGAGCAATGCAAGGTAGGTAGATATACGTGTGAAAACAATACTAGGGAGGGTTCTGGAATTACCAGTGTAAACTGTAGGCAATGGAAATGGAGCCTCTGCAAAATCACCAACCATAGCCTGGGGAGGTGGCTGATGGGGAAGAGCATAGGTCAGGTGTCCAT
Source organism: Sphenodon punctatus (assembly GCA_003113815.1). Lineage (NCBI taxonomy): Eukaryota > Metazoa > Chordata > Lepidosauria > Sphenodontia > Sphenodontidae > Sphenodon > Sphenodon punctatus. The sequence continues at coordinate 695,913 of QEPC01002001.1, read as the reverse complement.
TAGTATTTCAAGATGAGGGAGGGAATACAGCAGAGATTTGGAGGGTGAGAGAAATTACTAGGTAGGGCGAGATAGGAAAAACAAGTGAAGCATTTAGAAATAGAGGGGGAAAACGAGAATAAAAAGGTGAGCAATATAAACAAAGGGATGCAGTTCTAAAAGATATAAATAGATTTTAAAAAGATATTTTTTTCTATAAAAAGCTATAAAAGATACCTTCTAGACTATTTTGCTCCATCTATTCGTTTTTGTGACCAATGAGGCAACCACACACACTCTATGGATTAGCATTTAAAACATTTTCAATACAATGAGAGGAAACCTTTAAGCAAATGATAAATAGAATGAATGCAGGCTAGGATGTATGCGTAAAAGCAAACAGAGGTTCAAAGAGGAAAGTAGTTCACGTATCAAAGCAGTTAAATACAGTGCAGGGAACACAGCAGGTGTTTCAAATTCATGTCTAGCCCACTTTAAAAAAAATAATAATTATATTTGTCCTGCCATTTTGCTCATTCTATAGTTCTGACTACTTACTGTGGCAAAAGCCCCATGTTCCTACCATTGCATACCTGCATGTTCCTGTGGCTAGGACTGGGTAGCCCCTAGGTGAGCACATGTGGACGACAGCCCTTCAGGAGGAAGTCCACCACGCACATTCCTGGCTGGTGAGTCATGGCTCAAGTGTGCCAGATACCCGATCTGGATTGACTAAGCCCCCTGGCAATTAGTCAGTCCCTGCAGAACTGGACTGGCTATAGAAGTCTGGGCCTAGCACACAGCTCTCCTTCTCTGGTCTACAGCCAGGACACAGCTCGGACAGTTACACTGCCCCACATAGCTAAGATCACCTTGCCTCACCACATGGAGAATGAACCTGTGAATGAAGAACTATATGCCTGCCTAACTTTCAACTAGGGACCGTTTAGATAGCCACGAACCAAAAGGGTCACTGAGCCCAAAATCCTGACTCTGCAAATTGCTCGAGAGCTTGTTCTACCCTTTCCTAACTTGATACATAATCTGTAACCTTTTTTTGACCCCGACTTGTAAAAGCCTAAAAACTTCTTTGTTTTCTTTTTACCCCAATGGGTGTGTGTGTGCTTTTGCCAAAACATGTCTCCCTCAGCCTTGCTAGGTCCAGCTACCAGAACGGAGAGGGGATTCACCCAAGGAAGGGGATTCCCATTGGCTCTTCCAGCTAGGGCAGCTTCTAGCCGAGTTAAGCACACCTGAGTTACCCCAAGGGTTTCTGCCTCACATAAATGGCGAATGCCAACTAAGGGGAACTGGGGAAAGGTGTGCCCTTGAGAGGTTTGTAAGCCTCTTATGGGACTTGTGTATTCTGGACTGCACAGACCCCCACAGTAATTGGAGTCCAGGTGGTGGCAACGACACACAGGTTTTGGGGGGTTGCCAGCAGGTGCAGAACCAACTAGATTCTCTCTCGTTGGGACCCCAGGGTCAACGTTTTGGCCTGGCGCCGTGAGGTGGGTGGCTCAGCCTGATAGCACCCCCTGCCGTGCCGCCACACTTACATACCTAACGAAGGGCCCTGTATGGCCCAAACGCTTGCATACTCTCACCAACAGAATTTGGTCCAGTAAAAGAGATCATCTCCACCTCTTTGTCTCAACCTCTTACATTTGGGACTTGCATGGCAACCCCACACTCTCTCTCTCTAAACTAAGAGTAAACATGTTATCTTGTAGGGCGGTGCACAGGGACACTTATCTGTATTTGTATCTGTTCTTTCGTTAGTTAGTTAGTTAGTTAGTTAGCACCAGCAGTGTACCCGCCGGCACTGTACAATCAGTACTTATAGACAGATCCCTATCCCAAGGGCCTTACGACCTAAGAGAGACAAGGGAGAGGTTAATATCAGGAGAGACAAGAATATATTAATGGTTTGAGAAGATGCAGGTGTACATGCTTACTTTAGTTACAGAGAAGAGATTCTGAGGGCAGGAGGGAAGAGAATGTTGTTTTACTTAGTATTTGTACTAAGTATTTATAACCCATTTATACCCATTTATTTGTATCTTTGCCTGTATTCGCTGCATTGTCTCCACTGACAACAATGAACACAGGTCCTGTGTATGGGTTATTTTGGCACAGAAGTGCTGTGAGGTTCTGCCAACTTGACAAGCCTATAAAGAAAGAAAAATGTGGTTAAAACTGCTGTGAAGTCTGCTACCAGTTTTAAAAGGGGGACACTGTTTTAACTGTACTTTATATTTTTGTAAGTCACCCTGAGTCTTTGAGAAAGGGCAGGGTAAAAATGCTAATAAATAAATACATAATATTAAATAAATAGGGGGGGAGGGGGGAGTTGGACAATACAGCTAGCTGGGGGGGCGGGTTGTTAACGTAGGATGGTTAGGAACGGAGCATGGATCTGGCTTAATGGATCTCGTTAAGGGAAGGGGTTGCTGTTTGGGGAAAGGGGAATGAGCCATGGGACTGGGTTCAGTGGAGTTTTCTGACTTGTGGAGGGGGAATGGAACATGGCTCAGGGGTGTCACTTGATGAGGGGGACGTGGTTGCTGGCTTGGGCATTCACCATTTCTTCCTGGGTTAGCTGGTCTCCACTGGAGCTGGCTGCAGCGCTGGAGACTGCAGTTCTGAGTCATCAGTACCCCCTGCAGGTGTAGAGGGCTCACTACAGGCTCCCCAAGCAAGCAGCTGAGCTGAGAGTTAAGGATGGTCTTCAAAAGAAGCCTAGGCAAAGGGGGCAATGGACTGAAAGGCACTTGGTGGTGGTTTACACATGGATCAATGAATTGTGTGAGGAAATAGGACTGGGACTCAGGGTGTTAACAAACAAGGTGATAGCCTGCTTGAGTTCAGATTCAGTCAGTGAAGCCCCAACTCGGCCCCCATTCACATGGTTAGCATGTCCAGCCTAACAAACAGGCAGTCACCTGTGTGTATTTCATGTGCTTTTGGGCAGCCCCCACTGACAGCACCAGTGAGAAGAGAGTGGAGAGAAGGGCAGGAAGCAGTGGCTCCTTGGATGCTCTAGGATTTTCACCTGTGACTCTATGGTGCTGGTGGACCTGTAGGCATGGCACCCAACCTAATGGATGGGACACAGGCACCTGGGCAAACGTTAGCCCTCACTCACCCACATGGCAGACTCCACATTCTCCAAGACACCGCCAAGAGTGGGGCTGTATCCGGTGAGGGCAAACACCTAATAAAGAGGCAGGCACACACCCACCTGGTTGTCAGGGGGACAAGGATGGGGAAGACCTAACCCCCCACAAGAAGGGAGGGGGAAGGAACCCGGTAAGGGGAACTCACGGAAGAGCCTGTGGGAAGAAGGACCTCTCAGGGTGTCTTTAGTAGGGGCGGGACACCGGACCCATTACCGGGTACCGGATTTACCGGTTACCGGTTTCACAAAAACCGGTTTCCCGGATTAAATCCGGTATACCGGTGCCGGATTTATTGCATTGGTTTCAATGGGGCGCTGTGTCCCCATTGAAACCAATGCAAT